>CM069167.1:14861772-14916772 GCA_035221665.1 Okamejei kenojei | reverse complement strand
ATTTATTAGCTAGAGTAATTTAAAAATCATCTTCTAAAGCCGTGAGCGCCGACAACGGGAAGGATTTTATGTAGGGGAGAAAATAAAGTGCACAGTTTATTTTTACATTAAGACTTGGTTTTTAGGAAGCCTTTAATCACATTTTCACGTTGCGAGATGGGGACAAAAAAAATGTATGAACCGGCTGTATTTTCCCAGCCGACTTCACCACAAACCGCAACGTTCCAATCCACCGCGTTCCACTAAAACCCACTCGCAAGTTGATTTAAATGGCCATTAATTTACAGGAACTCTAAATTCCTTCCATTTGGCCTATAAATTCATGAAAATGAGATTTAAAAATCATGTTATATTGTGAATTATTGTGCGAATGTTATTTGGACACTTAGGCAATTTAAAAATGTTTATCTTTTCTTAGGAAATGGATAAATGTTTAGATCTAGTAATTGAATTTTGTAATTAGCTACAATTAGGTAACTAACTAATTATATGCTTTAATTTCAGGTCATCCAAGTAATATTGTTTCATATTTGTTTCAGAATGCTTCAATCTACAATAACTGACAATTTCACTGAGTTCTCTTAATTTTTAAGAAAGTTATGGGCTTTTGACTGTCCTAGATCACAGCTTTTGTGTTAAGTCAATGGAAAGGCAATGGGGGACAAGATGCTAATTTCCGAGTATGAAAATGGCCATAACTTTTTTAATACTGAAGATATGAAAGTGAATTTGGTGTCAAATTAAACTCATTTTTATGCTTTATCTGATGGGATAAATTACAGACTTGATTTTTTAAATCTCAAAATTTTGTAACATTGCTAACTATTGATTTCTCCAACATCACGTAACCCTTGCATCCCCTCTCTCTCTGTCCCTCCCCCACTCTAGTCGTCCTGCTAGTGTCGCTGTTTGTATCTCTCCATTATCACCCCCTCCACGACCAACACTGGACCAGTGTGGGCTCTTTGGCCATCGGTGATGGCTCTGATTTGTTCTGCACCTTTTCGTCCCCCAAGTTTCCCTGTCCCCTGACTCTCAATCTGAAGATGGATCTCGACCCGAAACGTCACCACTTCCGTTTCTCCAGAGATGCTGCCTGACCTGCTGAGTTACTCCAGCTTTTTGTGTCTAGCACCTGTTTCATACCCTATTCACCATCTAATATCTTCACTGCCCCTCCACCAGTTTACAATGGCTGCAGTGTCTGCTCTCTACGATGCTCCTTGCATTTCCTTGACTTGACCATTTTGATTGCACGCCTCATATCTGTGACCTCCAGCACCAAAGAGCAAAGTGCTTCAGGCACATGAAAGACATCACTTGCTGAAAGTCTAATCAATATTCAAAATCCATGTCCTTTTACATTACAAGAAAACAGAAGCATTCCTGGCCCTAAACAACCGTTACATTGAGAACATAACGTCACTTTAAGTAGAATCACGGCATAGTCACAGCTGGAAGAGGCTCACTAAGTCCTAAGATTCACAATGTAAAAATACTTCAATTTTATGCTTCATTGGAACTCTCTGCTTATTAGGAACATTGAACACGTTGATAAACAGGAGAATCTTGTTGTTACCTCAAGAGCTGGAAAGGTTAGACATTAGATTTAGAAATTTTGGTGTCGGGATTTCATTAAAAAATTAATCATCAAGGCTAGACAAAAATGCTGGAGGAACTCAGCGGGTGAGGCAGCATCTACAGATTCAAGAGATTCAAGAGAGTTTATTGTCATGTGTCCCAGATAGGACAATGAGATTCTTGCTTTGCTTCAGCACAACAGAACATAGTAGGCGTGAATACAGAACAGATCAGTGTGTCCATATACCATTATATAAATATATACACACATGAATAAATAAACAGATAAAGTGCAAATAAACAGATAATAGTAAGATTAAATGTGAACTTACCAGTTCGAAGTTTGATCGTTATTTTATGAGGAGTAACGATGAGGGATTACGTGAAGAAGCCCCGCCTGGCGCATGATCGGCATTCTTCAAAGCAGCGGCGTGAAAAACACAGAACATAATAGCCGGAGAAAGATAGTAAGGCTCAACATAGATTTAGAACTACCAGATGATCATTTATTTTATGAGGGTCGGGAGTGGAGGGCACGTAATCCCTCATCGTTACTCCTCATAAAATAACGATCAAACTTTGAACTGGTAAGTTCTCGTTTAATCTTACTATTTTATTTCGGAGTCACGTGAGTGACTACGTGAAGATTTTGTAGCTCTGTGTTTTTTATGTCGTAGATTCATTCCATACGACAGTCCGGCTACGTCAACACATAAGTGAGTAAATAACCTTTTCCAAAATTCAGCTTCAGTTTATTTAATAAGTCTTTTAATCATAAAAGAACAAATAATAACTCCTTTTTATACCTGGGAAAAATCGCTACAAAGTGATAAAAGATATATAGTGATAACAGAAATCGATAATATAAATCGATAATGAACAAAGCAGGTGATTACAGTGAACCCAACACCGCGTATCCAAAGCCTGTCATTGTGAGAACAGGTTTATCGTAGAACTTTGAAAAAGTTTCTTCTTTACACCACCCTGCGGTTTCTAAAATGTGTTCGAGCGGTACGTCCTGTAACTTCGCCGCGGACGTAGCTGCAGCCCTGGTGGAGTGAGATTTAAACACATCAGTGTCTACTCCCGCTAAATCTAACGCCTGTTTTAACCACCTATAAATGGTTTGTACTGATGCTTTTGTGTGTGGTTTTTTATGCTTAATAAATAACGCTTTTTCATCACCTCGAAGACTCTTGGTTACTTCTATATATTGATTCAAGTGTCTAACTACACACAACGTTGGATCAATAGGGTAAGCTTTAAACATTACCTTAGCCCCAGTTCTCCCTGGTCTGCTTTGTTTGATCAGATCATAAACGTAAAACACAATGTTATCTGAAGCCACATGCATACAATCTAAACGTTGCATTTGCAATGTTTGCACTCTTTGTGCTGATACCAACGCCATTAACATTACTACTTTAAATGTTAATTTTTCCAAAGACATAACTGTGATTGGAGTCCATTGTCTAAGCAAAGTAAGTACAATGCTGACATCCCAAATTTCTGTATATCTTGGCTTGGGCGGATTTTTGTTAAAAATCCCTTTCATAAACCGGGATATTAATGGATGAGATCCAATTGATTCATGGTCATAAATTTGTCCTAAATAGGATGATAAAGCACTACGAGCACTATTAATGGCACTATAACTCAAGTGCTGCTCAAAATACAACTCAGCAAGGAACTCCAATATGTTTGAAATGTTCACAGTATGATAAGATATATTTGATTGTCTACAAAAAACTTCCCATTTCTTTATATGTGTCATATATTGTTTCTTAGTGCTATCTCGCCATGATGCGACTATAACATCCATGGTCCTATCCGACAGTCCAAGCCCTTGCAGTGGTCTGGTCAAAACCTGCAGATTAACAAATTCATATGAACATGTAATGGATGAATTTCTTTTGTTACTGGTTGTATTAACAAATCACTGCAGCTAGGAATCGACATACACGGTTCCTTGATCATCTTTAACATCAACGGGAACCATGGTTGTGTGGGCCAGTTTGGAATCACCAACAGTCCTGTGGCAGAATCTTGTTCTATTTTGTTAAGACATTGCCTAACCAGGCCAAATGGAGGGAAAGCATGAAAGGACATATTTCCCCAATGTAGCGAAAATGCATCTACTGCTACCGCACCTGGATCGGGTTCCCAAGACACATATTTAGGCAATTAATTATTTAATCTTGATGCAAACAGATCAATGTCTGGTAACCCATAGCGAATGACAATTTTACTGAAAACTTGTGGGTTTAACATCCATTCTGTGTTGTCTTTAAATACCATTGATCTGTTGTCTGCCACCACATTGTCTTTACCTGGGATATAACTTGCTGAAATCCAAATTTGGTGCTCAATACACCAATGCCACATCTGATTGACCAGACAATCACATGATACCGACCTTACTCCACCCATGTGATTAATATGTGCAACAGCTGTCTTATTGTCTAATTGTACCTGGATATGCAGATCCTTTTTTGTAGAACAATAGGCTTTTAATCCATAAAATGCCCCCAATAACTCCAAATAATTAATACCATATGTTTGGAGAAACAATCCCTCTTGGACAGTCCATCTGCCCCCACAACTGGTAAAATTATCTGTCGCCCCCCCCATCCGAGAGCACTTGCATCTGTTTGTAAAAACACTTCAGGCTGCTGTATTAAAATGTTTTCAGCAGCATGTGGAACATTTTCAATCCACCATTGTAATTCCAATAAAGCTTCCTTTGTTAATTGCATCAAAATGGCCTGCTTGCTTTTTTTAAAGCTTGCGTTTTTTCCCTTTGAAGGTTTTGGTAATGTAATGGACCAAATTCCACTGCAGGAAATGCTGCTCCTAATTTACCAATAACCTTTGCTACTTCTCGGATGGAGGGATAAGGTTTGTGAACGAGGCCCCAACATACATTTAAAATATCAACAATTTTGTCAGTTGGGTAAAGTTACTAACATAGTAACTGAGTAAATCACAAAACCTAAATAATTAATTGTTTGTGCTGGCAGCAGCTTGGATTTAATTGGATGAATCAGGAAACCTAGTTTTTCAAATAAACTTTTAGTTGCTGAAACTGATTTTCCAGCTGAATCCTGATTATTACTGACAATTAAGATGTCATCCAGATAAGCCATAACGATGTGCTTTTGTGCTCTTAATTGTGCTAAAGCTGGTTTCAACAGCTTTGTGAAGAGCCTAGGAGCTGAACTTAACCCATTAGGTAATGCTTTAAACTGCCACAGCTGTCCCAGCCAATTAAATTTTAAGTACCTTCGAAAAACCCGATGTATTGGTACTGAATAGTACGCATCCTTCAAATCTATTGTAGTCATATAACAGCCTGCTGATATCAAATGTCTTGCAGTGTTGAATGTTTCCATCTTGAAATGTTTATACTGGACAAATGTATTAAAGTTTGTAAGGTCCAGAATAATTCTACAACCACCATCTTTTTTATCTCTTGGAAAAATGTTTGACACAAATTGGTGTGGATGCTCAACAGTTTTTTCAATCACACCTTTTTTAAACAATTTGTCAATTTCCACATTAATTTCTGTTTCCGCAAAAGCAGAGAACATGAAACCATGAATAGGTTTATATTGTACCGGTTGATCAATACCTTCTTTAAATGTTATTGTAGCTCCTGAAACAGTTTGTAAAATAAACTGGTCAGATGTGATGCAAAGCCATTCATCATAAAACATTGTTAATCTCCCACCAACTGGAGATTTGTCCAAAGTTTCTTTTTGAACAGAATAAAGTTTTTGTACCTCTCCATATGAACGTGGTGGTCTCCTTCTCCCCGTATATGGGTAAACATTAGGCTGTGCTGGATGGTAATACCTCCTTACCATACTCCTGCCTCTACATCCATTTCTCTTATTTGTTTAGGCAGGTGTTCTCCAAATAAATAACCAGGAGTTTGAACACCACTTGATCGGCACAGACCTGCAAATCTAGGATGAAATATGGGCCGAATCGCAATTTTCCTCATACAATTGAGCTCAAAAAAGGAATTGCACAAGAAACCCAGTGTATCTTTTTGGATTTTGATCATTTCCGACCCTTCCATTTGCTTTCCAAAAGCGGTAATGGAAGCTGAAATAAGTTTGAGGACTCTTTGAAAACATATTTCTTGTCCCCTCATGACTGATGACATAGGTGTCCATATAGTCGGATTCACCGTAGGTACCCTCAATGAGGTGCAATTTTCCGGTGTTTTATATAAATCTGCTGTTTCAGCCATAACAACATCCTGAAGTTGGTGAGATACCATATAATTAATGTTGGCAGCTAGGTTTTCTTCCATAGCCTCACCACTTCCTTCAGGTATAGCAAAATCTCTTGCCACATCAGGCACACATGGCCTTTTCTTTTTACTTTGTGGTGTGTATTCATAACCAACATCACCACTTTCAGGGTCTGTCTCTTGCAGCCCTGGTACTCCTGAGATTTCATCAAAGGAGACTTCCTCCACCCTAAATCCTGGGTCTGGAGATTCATATTCCCAATTTGGCATACAGCCATATTCTGGATATTCAAACCCCTCAGGGTCTGTTTGGGAAAATTCTTGGTTCTTGGACCCTTGTCTCATAATACTTTGGAGAATTTTCTCCATATGTTCCATTTTAAGCCATACAGCTTTATTATCCGGAAGGCTTTCATTATCAGAGTCATCATCAGAAACCACGGGCCTCACGGATTTCTTTTTACTTTTCCTAGGCACATTTTCCTCCGTGGCTTCTGCTTGTGGAGCAACTACAGTCTCACTAACGGGTAAATCAACGGCCACCGGTATCGGAACCGGCTCCGCACTAATCTCTTGTCCTGACTCTTTAACCTCTCCCCGGGACGATCTTTTTACCCGCGAAACCTTCCTCTGAGATTTCTCCACTTTCTTTACTTTTTACTTTCACTTTGCTGGCTCTGTACGCCAGCGTAACGGTTTTTACAACGCCCTAAAAGTGAATTCATATGCACTTACCTGCGGGCCCGTTCCTTACCGCTGAGAGGAGCTGCGCTCTGCAGCTCTTGCTCTGCCGTCAGCGTCGACGTAATGCCGTTTGCCAGCGCCAGGCGGGGTTCTTCACGTAGTCACTCACGTGACTCTGAAGTAAAATGGGCTATTAATGTTCAGAGTTTTGTATGAGTTGAGTTTAATAGCCTGATGGCTGTGGGGAAGTAGCTATTCCTGAACCTGGACGTTGCAGTCTTCAGGCTCCTGTACCTTCTACCTGAAGGTAGCGGAGAGATGAGTGTGTGGCCAGGATGGTGTGGGTCCTTGACAGTGGCCAGTATCACTGTGGGTCCCCATCCTACTCCTTCCAAAGTCCAAAATCAGTTCCTTGCTTTTGCTGGTGTTGAGGGTCAGGTTATTGTGCTGGCAACTTTTGGTCAGTCGGTTGATCTTTCTTCTACACTCTGACTCATCCCCATCAGTGATATGTCCCACAACAGTGGTGTCGTCAGCAAACTTGATGATGCAGTTTGCACCATGACCGGCTACGCAGTCATGAGTATAGAGTGAGTACAGCAGGGGGCTGAGCACGCAGCCTTGAGGTGCTCCCGTGCTGATTGTTATCGAGGCTGACACATTTCCACCAATACGAACAGTCTGGTTCGTGGGAACATCGTGTGCGTGGGCCGACCGGATTGTGGACTTTGACTAAAGGTGCCGGGAATGGTGGCGCCCGCACGTGTATTATATACAAAATGAATTTCTCTGTGCAGTTGCATGTGTAACACATAAAGAAAGCATCATTGAACATTTTACTATGTTTGTCAGAGGTCTGCATCTTGGCTGGGCTCAGACATAAAGCAGGACTCGACGGCTGAGAGTACTGAAGGAGCTGTCAGACCCTAACAAATGCCTCAGTGGAGATATATAGTGTCCCATTGTGAAACCACATCCTGCTATGCTTCCGTTCGCCCTTGAATGGCGGTCCGGTGGTGCAGCGGTAGAACTGCTGCCTCACATCGTTTGATCCTGGCCACGGGTTTGCACGTTCTCCCCGTGACCTGCGTGGGTTTTCTCTGGGTGCTCTGGTTTCCTCCCACACTCTAAAGACAAACAGGTTTGTAGGTGAATTGACTTATTATAAATGTAAATTGTCCCTAGTGTGTGTAGGATAGTGTTAATGTGCAGGGATCACTCGGACTCAGTGGGCTGAAGGGCCTGTTTCCACGCTGTATCTCTAAACTAAACGAAACTAAACTAATTCTTCCAATTCTCCCGCCTTTTCCCTCTGCCATTCTCCCTTCCAAACCCAGCCTACCCGTCCTATATCTTGCTTATTGTCAAATTTGGTTTGATAACCCGCCCAGCGAATCACTGTGACCAATTTTATCTGCATTATTATCTTTTTAAAACAGTTTGTTTCAATATGAGTTGATTTGTTTTCTGAAGCCAGGTGTTTAAATTGTCTTTAGTTGAGAGATAAAGAGTGGAAACAGACCCTTTGTGCCAGCAAGGCCACACTGACCACCGATCGCCCGTACACTGGTTCTATGTCCAACCACTTTCACACCCTCAACTCCAGAGGCAATTTACAGAAGCCAATTAACCTACAAACCCGCACGTCTTTGGAAAGTAGGAGGAAACCGGAGCACCTGGAGAAAACCCACGGGGTCACGGGGAGAACGTACAAACTCCATACAGATAGCACCCGTAATCAGGATCGAACAGGGGTCTCTGGTGCTGTAAAGGGCCTGTCCCACGTTCACGAGTTATTCACGAATTCTCCCGAGTTTTCCCCTTGATTCAAACTCGCAGAATGTTCGTAACGAGGTCGTAGGAGTTCGTAGATATATCGTAGCGGCTCGTTACGCCAGCCGTAGGTACTCGTAGCATCAGGTAAGTCGGGACCTTTTTTCCAGCCCGATAAAAAATGTCCACGAGTAAAAAAATGGTCGGGATGAAAGAAATGGCAACTTTTTACTCGTAAGGAGGGCATCGAAATAGTCGTGGGAATTCGTAGACATACTCGTAGGAGTTTGTGACCCATAGTCGTGGAAGGTTGTAGGAGTTCGTAGATGACCACAATCTTGATTTTTTTTTTCAGGTCCTTTAAACTCGGCCGAGGTTTTGAATTACGTCGTGAAAGTGGGACAGGCCCTTAAAGCAGCAACTCTACAGCCAATTAACTGATGACTTTCAGTAAAACAGATAAATACAAAGGCTGATCCGAGTAATTGCTATTAATTCCTTCATTTCAAAAGTACAGAAAGACTTTTTCATGAGAATTACAATACAGGGATTCAGATTCAGGATATCTTTTACTGTCAGACGCACCAGGGTGCAATGAAATGGTTTGTTTGCTTGAAACTCATCAATTACATACAGTAATAATGAATGCAGAGATGAGTGCAAAATAGCAGACTGATTGCAGTGCAATCTGATATAGTGCTAGAAATACTGAAACACAAGACATAGATGCATATTAGTTTATTGTCCTGTACACTAGGGTGCATTAAAATTCCTTGTTCGCATGAAATTCAAAGAGTGAACTTTAACTGCAATAAGTACAATAATAAGAAGAGCAATGAATTCAAACAGTAGAATCATACGGTCATAAGTGATAGGAGTAGAATTAGGCCATTCCGCCCATCAAGTCTCAGAAGGTAGTGGAGGACAATTCTCTGGATGCTTTCAAGAGAGAGAGAGTAAAGGGCCTGTCCCACCAGCATGCGACTGCATGCGGCGAGCGCGACCTAACGTGGTGGCTTGAGCCGTCCGGCCTCGCGGGGCCGGTCCCACTTCGATCGCCGGAGCCGTCTGGAGTTGTGCGGGGCTGGTCCCGACATCGCGCGGGGCTCCGAAAAAACTGACACTGTTCAAAAATCCCACGCGGCAACGGCCTGTCGGCCTGCAGCCGCATTGAGGCCGCACGCAGCGTCTCGACGCTCTACGCAGCGTCTGGACGGCGTACGTGGCGTTGCGCAATGACGTCACCGCCCAGCGTGCCGTTGCGTGATGACGTCACCGCCCGACGCTGTGCGATGTCCAAATACAGCCGGCCCGCCTCCTGCCCAGCTGATTGGTGAGTATGATGTCGGGACCAGCTCCGTACGCCGTACGCCTCAAGCCACCACGTTTGGTCGCGCTCACCGCATGCAGTCACATACTGGTGGGACAGGCCCTTTAGATAGAACTGTTAAAGATAGCGGAGCCAAGGGATATGGGGAGAAGGCAGGAACGGGGTACTGATTGTGGATGATCAGCCATGATCACAGTAAATGGTGGTGCTGGCGTGAAGGGCAAAATGGCCTACTCCTGCACCTATTGTCTATTGTCTACTCAACCATCCAACTATGGCTGATCTATCTGTTGTCTTTGGCTACTTGCAACGGATGCAAACGTTACTGCACGGTGGCGCAGCGGTAGAGGCCTGGGTTCGATCCTGACGGTTGTTTGTCTGCATCGAGTTTGTACGCTCTTGCGTGACCTGCGTGGGTGTTCTCCGAGATGTTCGGTTTCTTCCCACACTCCAAAGACGTACAGATTGGTAGGTTAATTGCCTTGCTATAAATTGGTATGTATAAATGTAAAATTGTTCGTAGTGTGTGTAGGGTGGTTAGCGTCAGGAACATCATAGAATTTAACAGTAGACATAAAAACATCCCCCCACAATGGTTCCCACTGTGGGGGAAGGCAGCAAAGTGCAGTCCCATCCCCAGTTCACCCATAGCCGGGCCTATGTCGGCGGCCTTCAGCTCACCGGAGCTCCAGCGCAACGACCCAGGCAAGGCATCGCCCACTGCTCTCCGCGATGGCGCTCCAGCGGCCGTTCCAGGTGTCCCAGGCCGCCGCCGGCGACGAGGTTCCGGCCGGTCCCATCAGGAAACGCCGCTCCAGGCCTGCTGGTAGGCCGCGAGGATGGGTCGAAGATGCAGCCCGGAGAAAAGCTGCCTCTCCGACCAGGTCGGGACCAGGAAAAGCAATTTCCCCCTCCCCCCCCCCCCCATCCCCCACATAAAAAAGAATAGACTCCAAACAAAACACTTTTTACACACTAAAAATTAAAAAAAGTTAAAAGACACACAGCTGCAGGCCATACCAACTGGACGGTGCCCTCTAGGGGAATTAGTCAGTGTGCCAGGATCGCTGGTCGGTGCGGACTCAGTGCACCAATGGGCCTGCTTCGTGTACTGTACTTCTAAAGAGCTACTGGGATCATAACTTTATAAATGGCAACACTGGAGGAGCGCTGTGGGCAACTGTTGAACTGTGACTTTACGTTGTGTGGCAATTTAGCTATCAAAGTTGGTGGTATTGTGAGCTTCAGTCAGGGAAAGTTATGGAAAGTTATATTAGTTGGATGCTATATTAGTTAGAGAATATATTATCTTACTATATTAGTTGGATATTATATTCAGTGATATACTCCATGGTTTTTGAGCTAGTTTCCCAAGAAAAAACTGCAGTAATCAAAGCCTGAAGGTAGGATGGGGCTGAAGCCCAGAGTTTAAACGTTGGAAGGGTTTTTTTTAATCATTCTAATAGAATGATTTTCCAACTCCAGTGGTATTTTTTTTTTTCACCCCTAGTTTTCTTCACATATTTTTAGGATGTTTAAAAAGGTGAATTAAATAAACACTTAAGAAATGAGTTAATTTATGTTTTTTTTGCTCATGTGACAAAATATATTATGTATAAAATTATACACAAGGGAGAATGAGAGGAAAATTACCAAAAACCACGGGGTCCCACCTCTTTCCACCTCCACACATAAGAAGCGACAAGAAGCGACAAGACAGACACCAATGTACGCAGATGCCAAGAAGTGTGTTCAGCTCTGGCTGAGCAACTTCTAATCTTGTTGTGGACTCGGTAATGCCCCTGTCCCACTTAGGAAACCTGAACGGAAACCTCTGGAGACTTTGCGCCCCGCCCAAGGTTTCCGAGCGGTTCCCGGAAATTTTTATCCTCCGGCAACCACCTTCAACTAGCATCGCAACCGGCTTCGACTAAAAAAATTCCAATTTTTAACCACTTTCGACCATTAGGGAGACTGACAAAAACCTCCGGGAACCTTGGGTGGGGCGCAAAGTCTCCAGACGTTTCCGTTCAGGTTTCCTAAGTGGGACAGGGGCATTAGAAGAAGACCAGAAAACATAAGAAAATTTAGTCAAGGGTGAGTGAAATGTTGTGCTAAAGACTCTAGGGTGAATGACACTGAAATAGTTTAAGAAGCACTGATCTAAGTAGCATTTCCATCTCCAGTGCCCCTAGCAGAGCAGCTGATGGGTTTTGACAAGACTTGGGCGAAGAAGCCAAGCCATGTTGATATCATAATTAGCTTTGAAGGAGATGACCTGATATAACCTTGTCCCCGAGCAAATTAAGCAGAATGTCTTTCACTGGGACTCCAGAGTGTGACTGGGTTTTGTGGGAGGTGCGGTTTCTCACTGACTGGTACCTCTATCAATGCTAAAGTTATTGCAAGTTGAATCGTGGTGTACCTGTGGCTGTGGGACAGGCGATAACGAGTAGTGGGCCTGTCCCACTTATTAGGCAACTACAGGCGACTATGTTCGCCGGTGGCCACCGGGAATAGTCTCCTCAGTCGCGCAAAAAGTCGTAGCAGCGTCTTTCTGGTCGCCGCTAAATTTTCAACAAGTTGAAAAATTATCGGCGACAGTGGGTTTGACGCCAGTGAGCGTAGCGTGACTTCTCCTGACGTAGGCTGTCGCCAGGATGACGTAGCTTGTCGCAGGTTTCTCGGTGACCTGCTGCGACTATGACAGTCGACGGCAGTCACCGAAAAAATCGCCAAGTGGGACAGGCCCATTATACTCAACAGTGAAACTCTAACACTACAGTGCGTAGGAAGGAACTGCAGATGTAGGTTTACACTGAAGGTAGACACAAAATCCTGGAGCAACTCCGCAGGACAGGCAGCATCTCTGGATAGAAGGAATGGGTGACGTTTCGAGTCGAGACCTTTCATCAGACTGAAGTCTCTGGAAAGGTAAATGAGAGATATAGTTGATGATGTGGAGAGAGATATAGAACAATGAATGAAAGATATGCAAAAAGATGATAGAGGAAACAGGCCATTGTTAGCTGTTTGCTGGGTGAAAACGAGAAGCTGGTGTGACGGGTGGGGGAGGGATGGAGAGAGAGGGAATGCTAGGGTTACTTGAAGTTAGAGAAAGGGGTGTAAGCTGCCCAAGCGAAATATTAGGTGCTGTTCCTCCAATTTGCATTTAGCCTCACTCTGACAATGGAGGAGACCCAGGACAGAAAGGCCAGTGTGGGAATGGGAGGGAGAATGAAAGTGTTTAGCAACCGTGAGATGAGGTAGGTCCAGGCGGGCTGAACGAAGGTGTTCACAGCACAGAGTGGGGGGTGCAGCAGGTAGAGCCACTGCTTCACAGCTCCAGCAAATCAGGGTTCAATCCTGATCTCGGGTGCTGGCAGCGTGCAAGCTGCACTTTTTCCCTTGGCTTTGCGACGGGTGCTCCAGTTTCTTTCTGCACTCCAAGGTTGTGCAGGTTGACAAGTTTAGTTTAGTTTAGAGATACAGCGCAGTAAAATGGGCCGTCAGCTCACCGGGTCCGCGCTGACCAGCGATCCCCACGCACGAAAGACAACTTACAATTATACCAAGCCAATTACCCTACAAACCTGTACAATGTTTGGAGTGTGGGAGGAGACCCGGAGCACCCAGGGAAAACCCACACAGGTCATGTGGAGAAGGTACAAACTCCGTGCAGACAGCACCCGTAGTCAGGATCGAACCCGTGTCTCTGGCGCTGTGAGGCAGCAACTCTACCGCTGCGCCGCCCAAGTTAATTGGACACTGTACACACGTAGGTGGTAGAATCAGGGGGTGAGTTCATGGTAATGTGGGGAGAACTAAATGGAATTAGTCTAAATAAATGCGTGATGGTCGGCGAGGACGGGGCCAAAGGATTTGTTTTCTTGCTTTGTGACCCTCACTCTGAAAAAGTGTTTCCTCATCTCCGTTCTAAATGGCCGACCCCTTATTCTTATCCTGTGGCCCCTGGTTCTGGACTCCCCCAACATCGGGAACATGTTTCCTGCCTCTGGCGTGTCCAATCCCTTAATAATTTTATATGTTTCAATAAGATCCCCTCTCAACCTTCTAAACTCCAGAGTGTACAAGCCCAGCTGCTCCATTCTCTCAGCATATGACAGTCCCGCCATCCCGGGAATTAACCTTGTGAACCTACGCTGCACTCCCTTCCTCAAATTTGGAGACCAAAACTGCCCACAGCACTCCAGGTGTGGTCTCACTAGGGCCGTGTACAACGGTAATAGGACCTCTTTGCTCCTATACTCAACCTCCTCTTGTTATGAAGGCCAACATGCCATTGGCTTTCTTCACTGCCTGCTGTACCTGCATGCTTACTTTCAGCAATGTTTTGTTACAGCTATACAAGACATTGGTGAAGCTACCTTAGAAGCGGTGTGTTGTGTTTTGGTCACCATGTTATAGGAATGAAGTTAAGCTGGAAAGAGTGCAGAGAAGCTTTACTGGGACGTTGCCAGGACTTTAGGGCCTGAGCTATAGGGAGGGCAGCTGGGACTTTATTCCTTGGATCGCAGGAGGAGTGGTGATCTTATAGAGGCGTTTAAGATCTTAAGGGGGAATAGATAGTGTGAATGCATCAAGTCTTTTACCCAGAGAAGGAGAATCAAGAACCAGAGGATATATTTATTAATGTGAGAGGGGAAAGATGTAATAGGAAAATTTGGGGAGATTGTTACACACATGGGTATATGGTATGAGCTGCCAGAGGAGGTAGTGAGGCAGGTTCCATAATAACATTTAAATGTTACTACGGACAGATACATGGATAGGAAAGGTTTCGAGGGTTGTGGGCCAAACGCAGGCAGGTGTGACTAGTGTGGATGGGACATCTTGTCCAACATGGGTCAGTTAGCACAAAGGACCTGTTTCCTTGCTGTGTGACTCCAGGACTCTACTGTTGCTAGATTTGCTGATGCCACAAAAGCAGAGGGCACAAAGGCTGAGTTAAATGAATGATCAAATAATTGGCAGATGGACCTTAATGTGGGGAACCATGCGTTAATGCACTTCAGTAGAGAGGATGAAATATTGTTTCAATAGAGAGAGCAGTATTTTGCTGTTCAGTGGGCTCTGGGTATTCTCGAGCATGAAGCACAGAAACATAATGTGTTAGGGGCAGGATAGAAACATAGAAACATAGACAATAGGTGCAGGAGGAGGCCATTCGGCCCTTCGAGCCAGCACCACCATTCATTGTGATCATGGCTGATCATCCACAATCAGTACCCCGTTCCTGCCTTCTCCCCATACCCTTGGATTCCGCTAGCCCCTAGAGCTCTAACTCTCTTTTAAATTCATCCAGTGAATCGGCCTTCACTCCCTGCTGTGGCAGGGAATTCCACAAATTCACAACTCTCTGGGTGAAAACGTTTTTTTGTCATCTCAGTTTTAAAGTTTAAAGTTCAGAGTTCAAATGGCCTCCCCTTTATTCTCAGACTGTGGCCCTAGGTTCTGTATTCCCCCAACATTGGGAACATTTGTCCTGCATCCAGTCCTTTTATAATTTTATACATTTCTATAAGATTCCCTCGCATCTATCAAGAGTGTTTTATTGTCAGGTGTCCCAGATAGAACAATGACATTCTTACTTGCAGCAGGGCAACAGAATATGGAAACATATTACACTGTAAACAATATGATAAAGGAGGAAAACAAGTTCAGTGTGTGTACGCATACGCTGCGAAAAATATACATCTTCTAGATGCGCTGAGACGCATCCTCAGTGATGTGACCTGGGGTCATCGGGTGTTTCTCACAACATCAGACCCCCTCGCCCTGGCGACCCAGCTGGGGTTGATCAGGCCCCGACTTGCTTCCCAGCAGCAACCGCCCACGGATCAGCCATCTTAGTAACCACTCTGCAGGGGTTGGGAGACTCCAGTGCGTGGAGGGACTGGGCTCTGTGGGGTGAGTCCCGGGCGGGCTCCTCCTGCGTCTCACCAGGTTCAAGGCCTGTACACTGCACCTCTTTCTCCTTCTCCAAGCATTTCATTCTCGCCTGATGGATTTTTTTTTTACACACACATATATATATATACACGCACACATATGCATACATGCACACACCTACATATATAAATACGCACACGTGCACACATGCATACTCATAAAAACTAAACAAACAATAATAGCGCAAAAAGACAATCTTATTGAAGGTTGCGGTGTTTGGCTGTTGGGAAGAAGCCAGTCATGAGAGGACACACATGGACTGCTAGCATTTATTACAAAGGGGATGGAGTAACCAAATGGCAATCACACTTCAGGTACAGTTTTGATCCTGGTTAAGGAAGGATAAACGTTGGGAGGTGGTTGAAAGCAAGTTCAGGAGGTTGATTTCAAGGATGATGAAAAGTTAGGCAAAGAAAAGTTAAGTAGGCTAGGCTCGTAAAGTTGAGAAAAATTATACACTAATGAGTTTAGAAAAAATGAACGATGATATGTGCTGTGCAACTAATCTCATTAAAACGTATGATTCTACGGGAGCTTGACAGGATCATTGCTGAGAGGATGTTTCCCCTCACAGGGAATCTAGTTCATGGATGGAGATGCGGAGAAATCTCTTCCTCAGAGGGGTGTGAATCATTGAATTTCTCCAGCTCATTACGGAGGCTGAATCATTGGAGATATTCATGGGTGAGGTTGAGTTGGATTAGGGGGGACCTAGAGGCTATGGGGAGCAGGAAGTGTAAATGAGGCTAGGGGCAGATCAGCCGTGATCTTATTAAAAGATGAACAGAATTAAGGTGTCTGAAAAAGGGGATAGAAGGGACTGCACATGTTTAATTACAAAAAAAAGACAGAAAGTGCTGGAGTCGCCCACTTTATTACGTCAGATTTGGGCAGCGCGCTAAGAAAATTTCACTCCTGCAGCGGTGAATATCTCAAACAGGTCCGTTCATTGATGAAGATAGACACACTGTGTTGGAGTAAAGGGCCTGTCCCACTTTCCCGAGTCCTCTGCCGAGTTGAAAGGACGTTAAAAAAAAAAAAAATCAAGATTTTTTAGATCTACGAACTCCCGACTATCTTTTTACTCGTGGACTTTTTTGACATGCTGGAAAAACCGTCCCGACTTACCTGGTGCCCCGAGTACGTACGGCTGGCATAACGAGCCACTTCGATATATCTACGGACTCCTACGGCCAACTACGGACTCGTTGCGGACATTCTCCGAGTTTGAATCGAGGGGAAAGCTCGGGAGAAGTCGCGAGTAACTCGGGAAAGTGGGACAGGCCCTTAACTCAGCGGGTCAGGCGGCATCTCTGGAGAACGTAGATAGGTGACGTTTCAGGTGGGGTACCCTTCTTCAGTCCGATCGTGATGGGAGGGGGGAGAAAACTGGAAGAGAGGAGGGGCTGGACAAAGCTTGGCGAGTGATAGGTGGATACAGGTGGGTGGGGGGGAACAAAGCCCAGAGATGAAAAGGCAAAAGGTGTTAAATAAGGATAGAGAGAAGGATATAATCGGGAAGGAAGCACCAACCCTGCAGCCTCAAGAGATGTAGCGGCTGTCCCTGTGCTGCCTCCTCCCTCACATCCACCAAGGACCTAGCAGCCCTTCCAGGTGAGACAGAGATGCATGTGTACCTCCTGTTCTGCATGCAGCGTTGCCGATATGGCCTCCTCTACATCGCCTGTTTGACACTAGCGCTCGGTCCACCAAGGTCCGCTGGATAAAGACGACGGATGGAAATGGCGATGGGTTGATGAGTGAGTTGGAGGAATTGCAGACAGCGAGGAAGGCTGTCAGAAGATGCAGTGGGGTATCGATCAGCTGCGGAGAATGGGCGGGGAAATGTGGGACGGCGTGTAATCCAAGGAAGCCTGAGGTGTTGCACTTTGGCAGGTTGAAAGTCAGGAGAGAGTATACATATAATGGTAAGACCCTTAAAAGTATTGAAGTGCTGAGGTATCTTGGAGATTGTTCATAGTTCCATGAAGGCAGTGCACAGGTAGATGCACAGGTAGATAGGTGCATAGTGTGCTTGCCTTCATTGCTAGGGGCATTGAGTATAAGAGTCTTGATGAAGCTCCAGAGAACTTTAGTTAGGCCGCATATGAAGTACTGCGTGCAGTTCGGCTCGCCCCCATTACAGGAGGGATATGGAGGCCTTGGAGAGGGTGTAGAGGAGGTTTTCTAGACGGGTGCCTGGATTAGAGGGCTTCAGTTACAAGGGGAGGTGGGATAAACTTGGATTGTTTTCTCTGGAACGTTGGAGGCTGAGGCGAGGTTGATGGAATGATACAACATTGTGAGAGGCGTAGATAAGATAAACAGTCAGAACCATTTCCCCTGGGTGGAAATGTCCACCACTGGAGGGCGTAGCTATAAATGGAGATGTGTGGGGCAAGTTATTTTTACCCGGATAGTAGTGAGCAAGAGAGTCCACTCCTGCTAAATCCAATGGGCTGATGCAAGGGAGCGGAACGTGGGCCATTTCTTCGGCCATTTCAGTAACCCGACCGACTGTGGTTCTCCCTCTCGCAGTGTAATCAACGTTGCAGGGAACAGTTTGTGTTAATAAATTATAATTCACACACATATATTTCTCCAGATTTTTATATATATTGATGAACTTTATTTCGGACTCAAGGCCCAGGCAAGGGACAACATTACATAAAAATACATTGCAAACCTCGCCGCAACTTTACCCTGGCGTCCCAGCCGTGCTGATCCGGGCCAGACTTCCCACACGCTGTGGAAGGAACATACGCACCTTTTTGCTTTTTACTGAGAGGCAGAAAGAAAATGGGAAGATTTTTACCAAAGATCTTTGATTTTTACGAGGATGTTTCCATAACCGGCTTCCGTCTCTGCACTAGTATCTTTGCTCCACTACGGGATCTTTGGTGCGGAGACGGAAGCCGGTTACGGAAATGGGGCCGAAGATTACCCATGACTGTCCATGACCCTACTACGTCTTTTTCATGAGTGGACCATCTTGCTCGCTATAGAATCTATGCTGGTGGAGGTCCGGAACGGCATTTCCATGGGTGGGTGATGGAGGCAGATACAATAGTGGCATTTAACAAATCCCTGTCAGAATGGCAGGCAGTGACTAGTGGGGTACCGCAAGGCTCGGTGCTGGGACCGCAGCTATTTACAATATACATCAATGATTTAGATGAAGGGATTCAAAGTAACATTAGCAAATTTGCAGATGAACAAAGCTGGGTGGCAGCGTGAACTGTGAGGATGATGCTGTGAGAATGCAGGGTGACTTGGACAGGTTGGGAGAGTGGGCAGATGCATGGCAGATGCAGTTTAATGTGGGTAAATGTGAGGCTGTCCACTTTGGTAGCAAAAACAGGAAGGCAGATTATTATCTGAATGGTGTAAAGTTGGGAAAAGGGGAAGTACAAAGGGATCTGGAGGTCCTTGTTCATCAGTCAATGAAAGTAAGCATGCAGGTACAGCAGGCAGTGAAGAAAACGAATGGCATGTTGGCCTTCATAACAAGAGGAGTTGAGTATAGGAGCAAAGAGGTCCTTCTGTAGTTGTACAGGGCCCTAGTGAGACCACACCTGAAGTATTGTGTGCAGTTTTGGTCTCCAAATTTGAGGAAGGGCATTCTTGCTATTGAGGGAGTGCAGCATAGGTTAACAAGGTTAATTCCCAGGATGGCGGGGCTCTCATATGCTGAGAGAATAGAGCGGCTGGGCTTGTGCACTCTGGAGTTTAGAAGGATGAGAGGGGATCTTATTGAAACATATAAGATTATTAAGGGTTTGGACACGCTAGAGGCAGGAATCATTTTCCCGATGTTGGGGGAGTCCAGAACCAGGGGCCACAGTTTAAGAATAAGGGGTAAGCCATTAAGAACGGAGATGAAGAAACACTTTTTCACCCAGAGAGTCAGCAGACCATTTTCTGGACAAATCACAGCGGGCACCGGTGACTCAAGTAAGGTAGAGCCCACAATGGTCTATTGTTGGCTGTGGACAAGGTGATAATGAAGGGATACAAAGAATGAAACGTGCAGGACGTTTACCTCTCCCCTGACTCTCGGTCTGAAGAAGGTCTCCACCCAAAACGTTACCTATTACTTTTCTCCAGTGATGCTGTCTGAGCTGCTGAGTTACTCCAACAGTTTGCGTCTATCTTTGGTTATAGGCCAGCAGCTGCAGTTGCTTTTTATTACCCAAACTTTAAAGATCTTGGCCTTGGTCGCTTTGAGACCTCAGTCGGTGAATTGGTCATAATGTTTGCTCCAGCCTCACCGTCAGCGCTGGTGCCTCTTGGGTCGTGTGTGCGGCCCCTGGTGCTGCTCCTTGCCACAACCATCACTGTGGTCTGGTATCACACCTGCTCAATCTTTAACCAAAAACACAGTGCCTGAGGAACTCACGGGATCAGGCAGCACCTTCAGTCACAAGGTCATAAGGGATAGAAGTAGAATTAGGCCATTCGGCCCATCCAGTCTACTCTGCCACTGAATCACGGCTGATCTATCTCTCCCTCCTAACCCCATTCCCCTGCCCTCTCCCCATAACCTCTGACACCCGTACTAATCTATAATCTATCGATCTCTGCCTTAAATATATCCACTGACTTGGCCTCCACAGCCTTCTGTGGCAAACAATTTCATAGATTCACCACCCTCTGACTAAAGAAATTTCTCCTCATCTCCTTCCTAAAAGAACGTCCTTCAATTCTGAGGCTATGGCCTCTAGTCCTCGACTCTCCCACCATGATGGACGGGCCAAATGGCCTAATTCTACTCCTATTTCTTATGAATGCAGGCTTGCCATTCTTCAGATAGTCCCTTGCTTCCTTCCTTCCTTCCTTACGGGCCTGTCCCACTTGGTCGACCTAATCCATGAGTTTTGAAAACCCTTGATGAGTTGAAAAAAATGTCAAGGTCGTGTTGACTCGCTGAAGTGAAAGACCTCCTACGACCTCCTACGACTATGTCTACGCCCTCCTACGACTATGTCTACGCCCTCCTACGACCCCCCTCGACCTCAGTCTTCCACACCTAAGACCAACTACGACTAGCTACGAGCGGAAAATGATCACGTGATAAAATGATGTCATGTTTGCATTATTTCCCTCGGGCCAGGTACCGACCAACGACTACCATCACGACCCACTACGACCTACCTACGAGTAAAAAGTATCGTTTTTTTCCATGCCGACCTTATTTTTACTCGTGGACATTTTTTTATCAGGCTGGAAAAAACGGCGCGGCCTACTTGAGGCCACGTGTACGCGGAGACCACTCACGAGCATGAGGAAGAGTTACGAAGACCTCCCACGACCTCCTACGACCTCGTGACGACCACGCTGCGAGCATGAGTCGAGGGCAAACTCGGCAGAGGTCGCCAATTAGGTCGTGAAAGTGGGACAGGGGCTTAAATCCTCACGGTGCAATGCCTCAGGGAGGCTGGAAGTGCAGCCCGTGATGCCTGTCACTCTGGCCAGTCCATTTTCTCTCTGCTGCCATCTCGGAGAAAATAAAGGAGCTTGAAAGCTCGGACGTAAATATTTACGAACAGCTCCTTCCCCACTGCTTTCCGATCCCCGGATCAGTCAAGTCAAATCAAGCTGAGTTTACTGTCATATGCATAAGCAATATGAATCAGAGATACAATTAAAATCTGGCTTGCAGCAGCAACACAGATACATACTCAGCCCATACATTCTATAAAAATTATATATATTCCAGAAAATAAAACGATTGTCCAAAAAACAGGACCAAAATGCTCAATTAGGTAGACCAAGAAGTGGGCCATAGTGTTTTGTTGCTGAGTTAGTATTAGGGTCGCGCGTAGACAAAATGCTGGAGAAACTCAGTGGGACAGGCAGCATCTATGGAGAGAAGGAATAGGTGACGTTTTGGGTCGAGACCCTTCTTCAGACTGATGTAGGGGTGGGGTGGGGGGGGGGGAAGAGGAAAGGAAGAGGCGGAGACAGTGGGCTGTGGGAGAGCTGGGAGGGGGAGGGGAAGGAGGGAGAAATTAGGGTTGTGCAATCCGTTCAAGATCCTGATGGTTGTCGGAAAGCAGCTGTTCCTGAAGCTAAGATACACCTAGACACAAAATGCTGGAGTAACTCAACGGGACAGGCAGCGTCTCTGGAGAGAAGGAATGGGTGACGCTTTGGGTCGAGACCCTGCTTCAGACTGAAGCTGGTGGTGTGGGACTTCAAGCCTCTGGACCTCCTGCCCAAGGGTAGCAGTGAGAAGAGGGCACGGCCCGGATGGTGGGGATCCGTGATGATAGATGCTGCCTCCTTGAGGCAGCACCTGATGTAGATGCTCTCCATCCCTCAAACCCCATCCTATCCATATACCTGTTTAATTGGTTTAATGGAAGTTCCATCGACCTCCTCCGGCAGCTCGGTCCATACACCCACCACCCTTTGAGTAAAAAGGTGACCCCTCGGGTCCCTATTAAATCTTTCCCTCCTCACATTAAACTTATGGCCTCCGTTCTCTATTCCCCTACTCGGGGCAAAATACTCTGTGCGTCCACCCGATCTATTCCTCTCATGATTTTGTGCACCTGTATAAAATCACCCCTCATCCTCCTGCGCTCCAAGGCCCCAGCCAACTCGACCTCTCCCTGTAGCTCACACCTGTAGCTCGAGTCCTGGCAACATCCTCGTAAATCACCTCTGCACCTAGTTCCGTTGGACAACATCTTTCCTATGACATGTCCTACATCATCGATCCTGAAAAGGGGGCTCTGACCTCACGATAGCAGCTGGGGAATTTAAATCCAACTAATTAAATTAATCTGGATTTTTTTTATTAGTGTAAGAGCTGCTACCTCACAGCGCCAGAGACCCATGTTCGATCCCGACTACGGGCGCTGTCTGTGCGGAGTCTGTACGTTCTCCCCGTGACCTGCGTGGGTTTTCGGCGAAATCTTCAGTTTCCTCCCACACTCCAGAGACGTACAGGTTTGTAGGTTAATTGGCTTGGTGCAAATGTCAACTTGTCTAGTGTGTGTGGGATAGTGTTAGTGTGCGGGGATCGCTGGTCAGTGCGGGCTCGATGGGCCGAAGGGCCTGTTTCCGCGCTGTATCTCTAAACTAAACTAAAATTATAGCCCCAGTGTCAGTTGGTATGAAACTAAAGGAGTGCCGTTTCTGCAATATCTTTACTATAACATGGTGACCAAACCTGAACACAATATGTGGCCTAACAAACGTCTTATACAACTTCTATACTCAACTTCTATGCTCCTCTTTGACACTGGATTCCCAGAAGGAAAGAGTCTTTTCCACCATTTGGATTTTGTATTACAATCTGTGACCGTTCTGCTGCTTTTGTATTTATCAATATTGTGTGTAGACTGTTTACTCTGTGAACAAGGAATTTAATTGTACACCAGTGTGTATGACAATGAACTAATGTCATCTCATCTAATCTAACCTGTGGCAATGGCAGAACTGCACAACTTTATAAAGCTCAAGAAATTATTCATTTCATCCACATGAATGCCCTTGGTTATTTTAGTCTGCCTAGTGGCCTGCTGGACAGAAACCTCAAAGCAAAAGGAAGAGCTGACAAGACCTTCTCTCACTCAGGTCCCCAAATCTTCAGGAAGGCTGGCTCCGTCCTGGGGGCGGAGTTGGATTCATGGGAGATGGTCTTGGAGGGGAGGATGCTCCTCAAACTGTGGAGCATCCTGGACAATACAGCTCACCCCCTCCGTGACACACTGGTCAACCAGAGGAGCTCCTTCAGCAACAGACTGGTTCCACCAAGATGCAGCACAGAACGCCACAGGAGATCCTTCATCCCTGTGGCTCCCAAACTGTACAACGCCTCCCCCTTCTGTCGTGGGGTAGACAGAGACTGACCCCTCTCCTCCCCCACCCCCTAATCTTTGCACATCCCCAATCCTTTTCCACTCGTCACTTTAATTTCATGTTTCATGTATTTTGTGTTGTTATGACTGTTGGCAGATCAATTTACCTCCTGGGATAAATAAAGTTCTATCGTAACGTACCAGTCAACAGCAGTAAAGACACGAGGGAAATAGGAGTAGGAAGCCCCAGTGTCTCAAGGTTGCTCTTCCATTCAATATAATCAACGTTGTGTATGTTTTAGTGCATCTTTCCTTTTGTATTATGTGCAGGGTGGGGGAAGCTTTCTTTATCACATTCCTCGACGGAGATGTGACTTTTTCCGTATCGCACCTCCGTCCGCACTGCGACCTGGAGCTGGCGGTCCCTTTGCCGGGGATCGACTACGGGAGCTCCAACCGCGGGAGCCTGCGGACTTAACATCGTGGAGGTCGCGGTCCCTTGGTTAGGGATCGACTTTGGGAGCTCCAGCCGCAGGAGCTTCGACCGCCCCGATCGCGGGAGTTGCGATCACCCCAACGCGGGAACTACGATCGCCGGCTGCGGGAGCTTCGATCGCTCCGACTGCGGATGGTTCGACTGCCCCAACCATGGGAGAAAAGGGAGGCGCGGGCTCGGTGGGCCGAAGGTCCTGTTTCCACGCTGTATCTCTAAACTAAACTGAACTAAACAGATCTCTTCACTGTTTCTGCTCTGTACCTCTGAACAAAACTAAACTAAAGCTACAGTGCGTGTAGGAAGGAACTGCAGGTGCTGGTTTAAATCGAAGGTAGACACAAAATGCTGGAGTAACTCAGCGGGACAGGCAGCATCTCTGGAGAGAAGGAATGGGTGACGTTTCAGGTCGAGAACCTTCTTCAGACTGATGACAGGGGAGTGGGCGGTACACAGATAAGGAAGTGTATAGATAATGAAAACCAGACACACAAGGAATTTTGTGTCTCTCTTCGATCTAAACTAAATCTTCCCCAGGCCTCAGCTCTCTTTGCACCAGAGACCACCATCTTTAAAAGACATATCTATCTCCAGTTCCTTCTGATGAGCCTAGCCCCACAACTCTCTTGACTAGAGAATTCCAGAGATTCACTACAATGCATGGGATAACATTTCCACACCGCTTGATTTTAAAGACTGGTGCCTAATCTTGATACTGTGTCCCCCTCATTTACCATCCTGGACAGATTTGGTCTCCTAATTTTGAGGAAGGACATTCTTGCTATTGAGGGACTGCAGCGTAGGTTCACAAGGTTAATTCCCGAGACTGACATATGATGAAAAAAAGGGCCAACTGGGCTTGTATTCACTGGAATTTAGGATGAGAGGAGATCTTCTAGAAACATATAAAATTAGTTTAGTTTAGAGATACAGTGTGGAAACAGACCCTTGGGCCCACCAGGTCCGCGCCGACCAGCGATCCCCGCACATTAACACTATCCTACGCCCACTGGGGACAATTTTTACATTTACCAAACCAATTAACCTACAAACCTGTACGTATTTTGAGTGTGGGAGGAAACCGAAGATTTCTGAGAAAATCTACGCAGGTCACGGGGAGAACGTACAAACTCCGTACAGACAGCGCCCATAGTTGGGATGGAACCCGGGTCTCCGGCGCTGCATTCGCTGTAAGGCAGCAACTCTACCGCTGCGCCACCGTGACCGTTCTTAAGGGATTGGACAGGCTAGAAGCAGGAAAAATGTTTCCCATGTTGGGGGACTCCTGAACCAGGGGTCACACACAGTTTAAGAATAAGGGGTTGGCTATTTAGGACTGAGATGAGGAAAAGCTTTTTCACCCAGAGAGTTGTGAATCTGTGGAATTCTCTGCCACAGAAGGCAGTGGAGGCCAATTCACTGGATATATTTAAGAGAGAGTTAAATATAGCTCTTAGGGCTAACGGAATCGAGGGATATGGGGAGAAAGCAGGAACAGGGTACTGATTCTGGATGATCAGCCACGATCATATTGGATGGCGGTGCTGGCTCGAAGGGCCGAATGGCCTACTCCTGCACCTATTTTCTATTTTTCTAAACCTGCTAAGATCTGATCAATATTTCATACCCGTCTGCTAAACACTTTAACTTCCCCCTCCTATTCCTACACTGACCTTTCTGTCCTGGACCTCCTCCATTGTCAGAGTGAGGCCCAGCACAATTTGGAGGAGCAGCACCTCATATTTTGCTTGGGTAGTTTACACCCAGCGGTATGAACATTGACTTCTCCGCAAGAAATGCTACACTTGTCCCTTCACCTCCCCCCTCCAATCCTTTCAGGGACCCAAGCAGTCCTTCCAGGTCCGACAGAGGTTCACCTGCACCTCCTCCAACCTCATCTACTGCATCCGCTGCTCCAGATGCCAGATGATCTATATCGGTGAGACCAAGCGGAGGCTTGGCGATCGCTTCGCCGAACACCTCCGCTCGGTCCGCAATAACCAACCCGACCTACCGGTGGCTCAACACTTCAACTCCCCCTCCCATTCCGTATCCGACCTCTCGGTCCTGGGCCTCCTCCACGGCCAGAGTGAGCAACACCGCAAGTTGGAGGAACAGCACCTCATATTCCGCTTGGGGAGTCTGCATCCTCTGGGCTTGAACATTGAATTTTCTCAATTCTGTTAGCCCTTGCTGTCTCCTCCCCTTCCCACCTCTCCCTCAGCCCTCGGGCCCTGACCTTCCCTCTATCTCTATCTCCCTCCCCCACCCTAGTCGCACCAGCTTCTCATTTTCACACCACAAACAGCTTACAATGGCTTGTTCCCTTTATCATCGATACTTTTTTGCATATCTTTCATTCATTGTTCTTTATCTCTCCACATCACCGTCTATATCTCTCGTTTCCCTGATCCCTGACCAGTCTGAAGAAGGGTCTCGACCCGAAACGTCGCCTATCTCCTTCGCTCCTTAGATGCTGCTGCACCCGCTGAGTTTCTCCAGCTTTTTGTGTAACCCTCGATTCTCCAGCATCTGCAGTTCCTTCTTTAACACAACAGGGTTGTTGGTTAATTGGCTTGGTGTGTGTGTGAGTTGTCCCCAGTGTGTGGAGGGCAGTGTTAGTGTGCGGGGATCGCTGGTCGGCGCAGACTCAGTGGGCCGAAGGGCCTGTTTCCGTGCTGTATCTCTAAACAAAACTAAACTCAATTTGAAAAAGAATCGCAGGAGAGTCAAGGAGATATTTTTATGCAATAAATAGTTTTGATTGAGCAGTGACAAAAAAACAATAACATTAAATAGGCACTTGGATAACATTTGAGAAATAAAATGCTGGGGCCTGAGAAAATTACAGAGGACTGGGACCGATTAGAAAGCTCCTTTATTGAATTGATGCTCGTACGGTGAGCCAAATGACTTTGTACTTGCTGTGTCTTAATGTCTTTCATCCTCTGATGATAGATGTACATCTAGCTCATTAAACAGTGCAAACTGCCATTGTTAGAGTCACAGAGTCACACAGCACGGAAACAGGCCCTTCAGCCCAACGGCAATCATTGTCTCGACCCGAAACGGCACCTATTCCAACCTGATCTCCCGGTGGCTCAGCACTTCAACTCCCCCTCCCCCTCCGAATCCGACCTTTCAGTCCTGGGCCTCCTGCATTGCCAGAGTGAGGCTCAGCGCAGATTGGAGGAGCAGCACCTCATATTTCGCTTGGGCAGTTTACACGCCAGCGGTATGAACATTGACTTCTCCAATTTCAGATAGCCCTTGCTTTCTCCCTCCTTCCCCTTCCCTTCCCAGCTCTCCCACAGCCCACTGTCTCCGCTTCCTTACTTTTACCCCCCCCCCCTCCCCCCCCCCCCCCGACATCAATCTGAAGAAGGGTCTCGACCTGAAACGTCGCCTATTCCTTCACTGGGTGCCTTCAACCTACTCCAGTCGAGCAGCTCCCTGTATTTGCAGGCATTCCGCCTGCAGGGATCCGAAGGCAAGCGGCATCTCTGCACTAACCCATCGTGCCATGGACCCAGGTCACACCCGGCTTGAGGTTCAGTGAACAATCCTATCGACTGACCAGACATCCACCCACTGTGTCCCCCCCTTCATTCTCAGCGGTCGGCCTTGTTCACCGACAGCCCCCCTTACTCTTCACCACCCACAACCCCCCCCCCCCTCGCTCTCCGACGATCCCCAGCCGACCAAGATGGCCCATCCTAGCTCATCCTATTGCTCACACCCTCTAAACCTTTCCTATCTGCGTACCTGTCCAAATGTCTTTTAAATGTTGTAATGTAACCTGCCGTAACTACTTCCTGTGACAGCTCGTTCCATTTACCTGCCACCCTCTGCGCGCTAATTTACCTTAACAAAGCATTTGTTGTTCATCGCAACTCTATTAGCGTTTATTTCCGTCGCTCTTTCTGCTTCCCGATGCTTAATTTCCCACCATTTTACTTCTGTGTTAAAACCAGACGCAACAAGTGCGGTCGATAAAAGCAGCTGAACATTGAACTAAACAAGGTGCCTCTCCTGTTCAAAATGTACATGGGAATTTGTCATTCAAACTTGTTATGGCCTTATTACTGATGTCACCAACCTGAATGGCTGAGCTATAATTGTCATGAGCCAGACTATATGAAACCAAATCATATTTTGATTTCTTTTTTTTTTCTGTAGTTCATTATAAGACTCCCAAAGGCCTCCAGGAACATCATGTGCATTTTTCACAGACAGCTCTGCAACTCTCGCTCTGTAATTACGTGCTGCTTCCGTCTCGGTTTATGACATTCTGCAATCTGTGCTAAACCACTCTCCTCACCGTGCTACCTGATGCAAAAACAAGTGCCGACTTAATTGGACCAAACATTTGTTGAATGCCTCTTCTAACTTGAGTAAATTGCCCCCCCCCCCGCTGTGCTGTTGCGTCTGCCTGTCTAACGAGTGAACATCGAGTCATCGAGATGTAGGGCACAGAAACGGGACCCTTTGGCCCACCATGCCAATGCTAGCCTTGGCCCCTGTCCCACACAGGAGACCAAAGCAGCAACCTCAAGTGACCTCGCCCGCCACCCAAGGTTTCCATGAGGTCACCGGAGGTTTTGGTCACTCTCCCTAATGGTCGAAAGTGGTTACCGCGTGGTCGAGGCTTCATCTAGCTTGCTGCTATTTTATTTTCATCATGTTTAAAACCGGCCTCGACTAAAAATACGTTGTGGTTTTAAAAATCGATCATTTTTAATCGATCAGGTATAGTCGAAGTCGATTTTCTTCATAGTCGCGGAAGGTTTTCAGCATATGCGTGGGAGGTGGTAGGAGGTTGCAGGTGACCTTGACCTTGATTTTTTTTTTAGGTGGCGGGCAAGGTCACCAGAGGTTGCTGTTTAGGTCTCCTAAGTGGGACAGGGGCTTAGTTTAGTTGGGAGATACAGAGCAGAAACAGACCCTTCGGCTCACCGAATCGGCGCCCACCAGTGATCACCCGTACACCAGCACGATCCACACACCGGGGGATATTTTACCAAAGCCAATTAACTTACAAACCTGCACAACTTTGGAGTGTGGGAGGAAACCAAAGATCTCAGAGCAAACCCACAGAGCAGCACCTGTAGGCAGGATCGAACCCGGGTCTCTGGGGCTGTGAGGCAGCAACTCGACCTCTGCACCACCGTGCCCCCCGACATTTTGTACGCATGCACCTCTTCCAATCTTATCTACTGAATTCAGAGCTCCCGATGTGGCCTCCTTTACATCAGGGAGACCCAGCGTGGAGCAGGCGACCGTTTCGCTGAACACCCCACCTGTACAGACAGCAACCGTAATCAGGATGGAACCCGGCTCCCTGGGGCTGTGAGGCAGCAACTCTACCACTGCACCACCGTGCCACCCTCAACTGGACTAAGCAAGCAAGGCTAGCATTGGCATGGTGGGCCAAAGGGCCCATTTCGACCATTGGTCAGGCCAGCAAATACTAAACACTTCAACTCCCCCTCCCATTCCCACACTGACCTGACCTTTCTGTCCTGGGCCTCCTTCACTGTCAGAGTGAGGCCCAGCGCAAATTGGAAGAACAGCACCTCATATTTCATTTGGGTAGCTTGTAACCCAGCGGTATGAACATTGACTTCCCTAATTTCAAGTAGCCCTTGGTTTCCTTCTCTCTGCATCCCCTATGCTAGTTCTCTGACCAGTCTGACTGTCCCCCTGATTAAATCTTATCTCTATGTGCTTCATTGTCACCTTCTCCCAGCTAACAATCCTACATGTTTCATCTGTATCCCCTTTGATATCTTGTTTTCACACCTCACATTTCCTTATATCTGTGTCTCCCTCTGCATCGTCTCTCAGTCTGAAGAAGGGTCTCGACCCAAAACGTCACCCATTCCTTCTCTCCAGAGATGCTGCCTGTCCCGCTGAGTTACGCCAGCATACAAGGGATGGGCAAAAAGCCTATCTAGGCTGTTTGCCCACCTACACCACTCCCATATGTCTGCAGTAGGACCATATTCTTCCAAGCTTTGCTTATTTAAAATGCCTGTTTAAATTTGTATCGGACAACTGAACCATCCTGCTCTCTCTTGAAAGCATCCAGAGAACCTGCCTCCACCGCCCTCTGAAGCAGAGAATTCCACAAACTCACCACTCTCTGTGAGAAAAAGTGTTTCCTCGTCTCCATTCTAAATGGCTTAGCCCTTATTCTTAACCTTGTCCACAGCCAACAATAGACCATTGTGGGCTCTACCTTACTTGAGTCATCGGTGCCCGCTGTGATTCGTCCAGAAAATGGTCTGCTGACTCTCTGGGTGAAAAAGTGTTTCTTCATCTCCGTTCTTAATGGCTTACTCCTTATTCTTAAACTGTGGCCCCTGGTTCTGGATTCCCCCAACATCGGGAACATGTTCCCTGCCTCTAGCGTGTCCAAACCCTTAACAATCTTATATGTTTCAATGAGATCTCCTCTCATCCTTCTAAACTCCAGAGTGTACAAGCCCAGCTGCTCCATTCTCTCAGCATATGACAGTCCTGCCATCCCGGGAATTAATCTTGTAAACCTACGCTGCACTTCCTCAATAGCAAGAATATCCTTCCTCAAATTAGGTCTTATCTGCTTTCCTCCCGCGGTCGGGGGAGTCGAACCATCTGCAACCGGCGATCGAGCTCCCGCGTCGGGGGCGGTCTAAGCCCCCGCGACAGGGTGGTCGAAAACTCCTGCGGCTTGAGTCCCCAAAATCGGTCTCTCACCAGAGACTGCGTGCTCCACGATGTTAAAGTCCGCAGGCTCCACGGTCTTGGAACTCTAAAGGCCCGGACAAGAGGTCGCCAGCTCCACGATGTTAGGCCGCAGTGCGGACGGAGAAACAACACGGAAAATGTCGCATCCCTGTCGAGGTCATAGAGATAAAAAAAGTTTCCCCACAAAATACAAAACTAAAGATGAACTAAAAAATGCATTTTACAACAAACTAAAAACACAAAGAATGGAAAGAGAAAGACAGACAGTCGGCGAGGCAGCCATCGTGCAGCTCCCCCTGGTGCGATAAGGGAATAATGTATAGCGTGAGGTAAAGCCAGCAAAGTCCGATCAAGGATAGTCCCAGGGTCACCAATGAGGTAGATTGTAGTTCAGCACTGCTCTCTAGTTGTGGTCGGATGGTTCAGTTACCTGATAACAGCTGGGAAGAGACAGTCCCTGAATCTGGAGGTGTGCGATTTCACACTTCTGTACCTTTTGCCTGATGGGAGAGGGGAGAAGAGGGAGTGGTCAGGCTGCGAATCGTCCTTGATGATGCTGCTGGCCTTGCCGAGGCAGCGTGAGGTGTAGATGGAGTCAATGGAAATGAGGTTGGTTTGTGTGATGGTCTGGGCTGCGTCCGCAATCGTCTGCGATTTCTTGCGGTCTTGGATGGAGCTGTTCCCTACCCAAGCTGGGATGCATCGCGATAAAATGCTTTCTATGGTGCAGCTGTTAGGACCAGCGTTCGTGCATAATAACAGTGACTAGAATCAGTGTGAGCGCCACACTCTGGAACCCAACCCTAAACTATTCCCAGGGTCAGTGTATGTGCGTGAGCTAGAATAAATAATGGACACCAATGCCATCTAAGATTCGTGGGTTGGTTATTATATCTTGATGTGGTGAAGAATGTGGTTTGAGAACGTGTTATGTTTAGATGAAGAGAGGCTGGTGGATAATGGGTTAACTGTGGTGGGGTGTGGGTTAATTGCAATGGAGAAGGACAAAGTTTAGTTTAGAGATACAGCGTGGAAACAGGCCCTTCGGCCCACCGGGTCCGCACCGACCAGCGATCCCCACACACTAACACTATCCTACACACACTGGGGACAATTTGCATTCATACCAAGCCGATTAACCTGCAAACCTGGACGTCTTTGGAGTGTGGGGGGGAACCGGAGCACCCGGAGAAAACCCACGCAGGTCACGGGGAGAACTTGCAAACGCCGCACAGACAGCGCCCGTAGTCAGGATCGAACCTGGGTCTCTGGCGCTGTGAGGCGGCAACTCCACCGCTGCGCCACCGTTCCATCCCTAATTGTGATAGAGAGTGGCTTTTACCTTCAGCCTGAAATGTTAACTTTGTTTCCACAGATGCTCCCCGAGCTTTCAGGGTTTTCTATTATTACAGTAGATGGAGAATGGGTTAACTGTGGTGGAGAATGAATCAGAGACTCTTACAGCACCGAGACAGGCCCTCGGGCTCTATTCGTCCATCCTGACCAAGCTGTCATTCTGAACTTGTATCAGCCCAAACCTTTCTTATCCACGTACCTGTCTAAACATATTTTAATCATTGTAATTGTACCCGCCTCTACAGCTACCTCTGGCATCTCCTCCTCAGTGACCACTTGCCCTTCATCTATAGAACTAACAGTCTCATCTTGACCACTTGCTGTCTGCGCCGTATATTGATCTTAGGAAAAATGCTACAATTTTTGGCCATTTTACTCACAGTCCTCCTCCGCTGCGGCAGCCCCGAGGATTTTTCCGATCGATGAAAAATAAAAAAGGTTATGAGTGTTTAAAATATCTTGAGATCAGCTGATTGGTCCTCTTGCCTGTCAATCACCATTATGAAGGTGACACCCCTTCCATGGGGGGGGGGGGAGAGGCAAGTCTATAAAACCCCGGGTGCCTGGACGTGAGTCAGTCACTCTGGAAGATCGTGAGGGAGAGTCCACAACTGTGATTCTAAGCTGTGAATCAACTGAACTGTGAGTCTGCAATGTACTTGCAATAAATGATTCGTTAGCCCTTAATGACAATGCAATGAGTTGTTTGGCAACTTGGTGGCCTGCACCCTGCTTGAAATGCTGTGAAATTGAATATGGTGGCCTGCACTCTGCTTGAAATGCTGTGAAATTGAATTTGGTGGCCTGCACTCAGCCCAAAATGCTGTGAAATTGAGTTTGGTGGCCTGCACTCTGCCCAAAATGCTGTGCAAATTGAATTTGGTGGCCTGCACTCAGCCCAAAATGCTGTGAAATTGAGTTTGGTGGCCTGCACTCTGCCTGAAATGCTGCAAAATGGTAAGATTAAATGAGAACTTACCAGTTTGAAGTTTGATCTTTATTTTATGAGGAGTTACGATGAGCGATTACGTGAAGAACCCCGCCAGTCGGCATGCGCATCAATCTTCAAAGTAGCGGTGTGAAATCACAGAAGAACCACAATTGAAGTATTATAGTAAGATTAGAAACCTAGAACTACCAGATGAGCTTCGTGATATGAGGGTTGGGAGCGGTGGGCACATACTCACTCTTCATAACTCCTCATAAAATAAAGATCAAACTTCAAAACTGGTAAGCTCGTTTAATCTTAATATTTTACTTCGGAGTCACGTGAGTGATTCCGTGAAGATTTCAAAGGTCAGTGATTTCACGCCGATTCAACATCCAGGCGTCTCCCACTGCAATCAATTGACTCAGGAGGAGTGAATATAGCAAAACATCGAAACATGGCACTGATTAACATGTTAAAGCTTTAATTCACAAATAAACAAATATACAATAGCGACTCCTCCCTCCCAGGGAGAAGCTATGAAACAGAACTTAAAACAGAATGGGCGAACACCCCGGCTTCAACAAGCGGCTTATTATAAAACCTTTGAAAAGTCAATTCATTTGACCATCCTGCGGCCGTGAGGATATGGTCTAGAGGGACGTCCATTGCCCTTGCCGCTGACGTTGATGCCGCCCTGGTGGAGTGAGATTTAAAATTGTCAGTATTAACTCCTGCACACCCCAACACTGGCTTCAGCCATCGTGAAATGGTCTGAGCTGACACTTTCATATGTGGCTTTTTGTGGCTAATAAACAACGCTTCCCCAGAGCCTCTGAGGCTCTTCGTGACTTCAATATAACGCCGCAAGTGCGCCACCACACACAGCCGTAAATCCGTGGGATAAGCTGACAGTACAAGCCTGAACCCGGACACCCCTGGCCTGCTTTGTTTAATTAGGTCATAGATGTAAAAGTTAACATCATGCTGTGAGGACACCATCCTGTCCAGGCGCAGTTTGTGCAAGGTCTGAACCCTTTGCGCGGATACGAGCGCCATGAGCATAACCAACTTAAGGGTAATCTTTGTTAAGGGCAAAGATGTGGCTGTACCCCATCGATGAAGCAACGTCAGTACCATGCTTACAGATTTCAGAATACATAGGCCTGGGAGGATTAGAATTAAAAACATCCTTCATAAACCTGGAAATTAACGGATGAGATCCTATAGAAGGAAGGTCTGACCCCCAGCATAGGTACGAGGACAAAGTGCTCCTGGCACTGTTGATGGCACTATAGCTCAACCCTTCATCGAAATGTAAGTTGGACAGAAATTCAAGCACATCTGGGATGGAGGCTGTTGGGTATATAATGTTCCCCTGTAAACAAAATTCCTCCCATTTCCTGACATGTACTGCCTTTTCGTACTATCCCTCCAGGATGCTGTGATGACATCCACGGTCCGATTGGATAGTCCCAGACCCAGATATGGCCTTCTTAAAATCTGCAAATCAACAAATTTAGACGATCATACACTGGGTGTTGACAGGGTGCACTAACAGATTATGACATTTTGGAACCACCATAATAGGTTGTGTACTAATACCCGAAATCAGAGGGAACCATGGCTGTGTAGGCCAGTCGGGTACTACCAAAACCCCTGAAGCGGTGTCCTGTTTGATCTTAGTCAAGCACCGACTGATGAGGCAGAAGGGGGGAAATGCATATAAAAACATTCTGCCCCAGTGCAGCGAGAATGCATTCACCGCCACTGCCCCTGGGTCTGGTTCCCATGAAACATACTTCGGTACCTGGTGATTAAGTCTGGATGCAAACAAATCAATATCTGGCATCCCATACCGAAGGACAATTTCATCAAATGCATCATGATTCAACATCCACTTAGTGTTGTCGTTGAATTTGCATGACCTGGTGTCAGCCACCATATTGAATCTGCCTGGCAAGTAGACAGCTGAAATCCAAATATTATTTTTAGTGCACCAGTGCCAAATAAGGTTAGCCAAGCCGTCACAAGATTTCGATTTGATTCCACCCATGTGATTGACATACGCCACTGCCGTGGTGTTGTCAATCTGAAGCTGAACATGTAAGTGATGCTTAGTGGTACAATAAGCTATGAGCCCATAAAATTCTCCTAAAAGCTCTAAATAATTAATTCCATGTGATTGGAGAAGCAACACCTCATGCATATTCCATCTGCCTCCACAGCTAGACCTGGTGTCAGTAGCACCCCAACCTAGGGCACTAACATCAGTCTGCAAAACAACTTAAGGTGTTTCGATCAAAATTTTGCTAGAACAATTTGAATTGTTTCTAATCCACCACTGTACTTCAGTAATGGCTGCAGATGGCAAGTGCATGGATGGATTGAAATGACCTACATGTATTCTCAGTGCCTGTACCTTTGCCCTCTCTAAATGTTGGTAATGCAAAGGTCCATATTGCATAGCTGGAAAGGCAGCTACCAATTTACCAATTAACCTGTCGACCTGTTTAATTGAAGGTGATTGCTCCCCCAAGAGCTTGATACAGCCTTCAATTAAATCTAATCTCTTGCCTTTGGGCAGAGTTACACACATGTTAATTGAATCTATTGTGAATCCCAAATAGTCAATTGTGTTAACCGGCACCAATTTGGATTTAGCTGGGTGAATAATGAACCCCAACCTCTCAACCATGAGTTTAACAGCTGAAACTGATAATTTGGCTGCCACAAACGTGTTTCCAATTATTAAGATGTCATCCAAATAGGCCATTACAATATGGCCCTGTGACCGTAATAACCCTAGTACTGGTTTTTAGCAATTCAGTAAATAAGAGAGGGGCTGAGGTTAACCCATTGGGTAGTGCTCTAAACTGCCATAATTGCCCCATCCAGCTAAATTTCAAATATCTCCGATACTCTTTATGAACAGGCACTGAATAATATGCATCTTGAAGATCTATACATGCCATATAACGCCCTCTGGAAACAATTGCTTGGCAGTAGCGAACGGGAAAAGGCATGTTTGCCCGTACTCCTGCTGGAGTGCGTTAGCTGCGCACATTGAATGGCTGGCTTGGTTCTTGTCCGGACCCGGTTTCAGCAAACCGTTTGTAAGGGTACTGTCGCCGAAGGGTTCTGCTGGTCACTGGCGCCTTGATGAGCCCGACGGTTTTTGCCTCTTCGTCTAGCTCCTTGTACTTCGGGTCTTCCCCGAACAATAAGTTCGGGCCCTGGATGTTGCTAGGCTTGCACAGGGCAGCGAACCTTGGGTTTATGGTGGGGCGGATGGCGCTCTTTCTAAGACTGTTAATTTCAAAGTGCACATTGCACGTGAGAGCCAGGGCATCCTGCTGGACTTCAGTCAGGAGCCCACCATCCAGCGACCTACCAAAAGCCGTAATGCCGGCTGCGAGCGGTTTCTGCACCCGTTGCAGTTTTAACTCCTGCGCTCGGATGCCTGGTCCCATCTGGCCTCAAATGGCATGGTTGACAGCCGGCACTTTGAGCAGAATACAATTTTCTGGGGGTCATATTTTTTGGCCGTTGTGTCCATAGCCAGTTCCTGAAGCTGGTGCGAAGCCAAGTAATTTATACTGGCAGCCAGCTCTGCCCCCAGTGGCTCTCCAGGGTCTATTGGGACGGCAAAGCTGGCCGCCAGGAATGGGACCTCTTCGTCCCGTGGGGCAGCCTCCATCACTAAGCCCTCAGAGTCGGTGTGAGAATCATACTGACCCGGTATACTCTTCTCCTCCAAGAGGGAGATACTAGGCAGCCCAGTAGGTGCTGCTGGCGCGGGCTCTTGGAGAGGCCGGCGCGCTTGATGGAGCATCCTCTCCAACAGGAGCTCCATCCTGGATACCCGTTCTACAGTATCCATTCTTGAGAGAGAACCCTCCCGACCGGACTCGTCCCAGTCTATCGGCCGGACAGACTTTCGAGTGGCCTTGCGCCCCTCCGGCGTAGCCACGGTGCTCTCGGACACCAAGTCTGCAGTCACTGGTCTCACTACCAGCGACTCCGTAGATGAGCTAGGCCCGCTACCCGCACTTCCGCGGGCATCAGACACTTTTGCTACGGCTCGCCTTGCTGCTAACGGCTTCTTCATGCTTGAACTAGCCCTCCTGTAACAAGAATTAACAAGTGCAGATATCGACCTCCAACATGTTTGACACTTACCTGAGGCTTTTTAAACGTGCCGCTGGAGGAACGCTGCTCCTCGCAGCCGGTCGCTGCGCCATGCGTCAGATGTAATGACGCGCATGCCGACTGGCGGGGTTCTTCACGGAATCACTCATGTGACTCCGAAGTAAAATTGAGGTTGGCGGCCTGCACTCTGCCTGAAATGCTCTAAAAATTGAGGTTGGCGGTCTGCACTCTGCCTGAAATAGAACAATAGAATAGAATAGAATGCCTTTTATTGCAATTTAAACAGCTTGGTTTGAACAAAATTGCATTTCTACAGTCTTAACATTACAAAAAAAACCAAGACCCACACTTAACACACTTTACACAAACATCCATCACAGTGAATCTCCAACACCTCCTCACTGTGATGGAAGGCAAAACTCTTATCTCTTCCCTTTGTTCTTCTCCCGTGGTCCAGCAGTCCAACTGCAACATCGAGGCGACTGGGGCTCGCGATGTTAAAGCCCCCGGCGGGCGATGGTAAGTCCCACGGCCATTAAGCCGCGCCGGGCGATGTTAGGCCCCACTCCTAGTCATTTAAACCCAAAAAGCGCTCCAAAAAGCTTCCGATGTTCCTCAGGTCCACCGGGCCTGCGGCCGGAGCCTCCGAAGCTCCGAAGTCGGGTCACAGCCGCGCGCCACCACAGCTCTTCTGAAATCGGCCAGATCCACGATGGCAAGTCCGCAGGCTCCGCGATTGGAGCCCTCAGGTTAGTTCCGGCAGGAACTAACCCGAGTTCCTCCAACGACATTAGAGACCCGACGGGGAAAATGTTGGGTCCCCCGTACAGGGAAGAGATTAAATGGTTTCCCCCACCCCTCCAGAAATGCTATGAAATTAAGGTTGGCGGCCTGCACTCTGCCTGATATGCTGTGAAATTAAATTTGGTGGCCTGCACTCTGCCCAAAATGATGCAAAATTGAGTTTGGTGGCCTGCACTCTGCCTGAAAAAAGTTCAGTGTGTATATGTACACATTCACGCATACTCAATAAATAACAATTATAGTGCAATAATAATAATAGTCTGTTGTGGTCCAGTGCTTATTCGTTGCCGTGTTTAATAGCCTGATGGCTGTGGGGAAGTAGCTATTCCTGAACCTGGACGTTACTTTTTTCAGGCTCGTGTACCTTCTTCCTGATGGCAGTGGTAAAATGAGCGTGTGGCCAGGATGGTGTGGGTCTTTGATGATGTTGGCCGCCTTTTGAGGCAGCGACCCCGATAGATCCCTTCGATGGTGGGGATGTCAGAGCCGGTGATGGACTGGGCAGTGGTCACAACTTGTTGTAGCCTTTTCCCCTCCAGGACATTCAAGTTGCCGAACCAGGCCACGATGCAGCCAGTCAGTATGCTCTCTACTGATCTCCTGTAGAAGCTCAGGAGAATCCTCCTTGGCACCCTCATGGTCTTATATACCCCTCCACATTTACTCCACAATCTCCTATGCTCCAATGAAAACAGCACCTGCCTATCCCGCCTCCCCTATAAGTCAAGCTATCCTCGTGAATCATTTCTATGCACAATTGAGCTTGCTGTAGCCAGAACTACATACGGTGTAGCTTGGGTAACCAGAGCTGCCCACTGTACTCCAAGCGTGGTCTCACCACCTACGTGACCAGCTTAGTCTAGTTGAACGTTGTCAGTTGGAACGAGGTCCAGTGAAAAGCTCTTTTGCTGCGTGCAAGTCGGTGGAAAGATGGTACATGATCGCAAGCAAGCTGTGCACAGTGTACATATACAGGTTAAAGGGAATAACATTCAGTGCTGGACACACGACGACAGCGGTAGAGTTGCTGCCTCACAGCGCCAGAGACCACGGTTCGATCCTGACCACAGTTCTCCCGTCTGTACGTTCTCCCTGTGACCTGCGTCGGGCTTTTTTTACACATTCCTGACCATGAGAATTTGTACGTTCTCCCCTGTGACCTGCATGGGTTATCTCCGGTTTCCTCCCACACTCCAAAGACCAACAGGTTTGTAGGTTAATTGGCTTGGTATAATTGTAAATTGCCCCTAGTGTTTGTAGGATAGTGTTAATGTGTGGGGATCGTTGGTCGGTGCGGAGTCAGTGGACTGAGGGCCTGTTTCCACGCTGTATCTCTAAACTAACCTAAACTGAACCATCAGGCATCCAGATTTTATTTTGGGCCGGGTGGAGTGGTTGTGGCTGGATGGGTGGGCGGACCAGAGCTTCAGCAGCAGCGGCAGCGCAGCGCTGGATACATCCCGCAGCGGGCGACGCCTCACCTGGGATCGCCGTTTGAGGCTCCGGAGTGTTGGGCTTGCTGCATCGACATCGCAGAGCTGAGGTCTGCGGCGCGGGCAACGCTGACCAACATCGCGGAGCCCTGGGACCCTTTGCCGGGGGCCGCCAGCGTTGAATCTCCGCCCAGCTCGGCCCGTGGACTTTGGGAGCCGCGGACCCCGGTGGGAGGCGGCCGATTCAGCGGTCCAGGCCGCTGAGGATGTTCTTCCGTTCGACGTCGGGGTTCCATCGTTCCCGGCGAGAGGGCCTGAACATCGCGCAGCCCGTAGCGGCGACTGCGGTGAGCTCGGGAGGCCACGGCCGCGGGTGAACATCGGGGAACATCAGCGAGGAGGTTGACTGGAGGAGGTGCCTTCCCTCACAGTGGGGAACTCTGGTGCCGTTGTGGGGATGTTTGTGTTGTGGACTATCGTGTTCTGTGTTTATGGTTTTTTTATTCGTACGACTGTATGGGAAATAGCATTTTGCTGTCTCGTACTTGAAGACAATGGCAATATTGTTGAATCAAGTCAAATCACAGAGGGCAGCAGAGGCCAATTTACTGGATGTTTTCAAGAGAGAGTTAGATAGGGCTAAAGGAATCAGGGGATATGGGGAGAAGGCAGGAACGGGGTACTGATTGGGGATGATCAGCCAAGATCACATTGAATGGGGGTGCTGGCTCGAAGGGCCGAATGGCCTATTCCTGCACTAATATCTATGTTCCTCTGTTCTATGTTTCTATGTTTTAATAATATTTAGTGGAAGAATACTGGATAAAGGGATTAACATTTAGTGCAGCCGTATTGAGATGTCCCAACTCCCGTACTTAAAGTGAAGCTAAGCTTGTGTTGAGTGCAGTGGAGAGAGCGTTACTCATGGTGAAGGATGGGTTAATTATGGCAGAGAGTAGATTAGCTGTGACAGAAGGTGAATTAGCTCTGGGGAAATGTGTGTTTAACCTACAGCTTGTGCAGTGCATGTTGGATGAAGGAAAGTAAACAGCACTCTCAGTAGACTACGCACCCAAACTGGCTCTTGGCAGGCAGGCAGGCAGGCACAGTGGAAGGGTTAGGACAAAGGCCAAATCTCTCTGATGCCAGCTCTCCAAAGCTGCCTGAACACTGAGCCTGCCTGCCTTGGTGTGTCCTCTCTTATATTCATCAGGTCATGTTTGTATGTGATAGCAGCAGAATTAGGCCATTCGGCCCATCACCTACCTCACCATTCAATCATGGCTGATCTCATTTTCCCTCCCAACCCTATTCTCCTGCCTTCTCCCCATAACCTCCGACACCCGTACTAATCGAGAATCTATCTTTCCCAGCCTTACGAATATCCTCTGACGGCCTCCTCAGCCGTCTGTGGCAAAGAATTCCAGAGATTCATCGCCCTCTGACTAAAGACATCCCTCCTCATCTCCTTCCTAAAGGAAGATCCTTTACTCCTGAGGCTGTGCCCTCTGGTCCTAGACTCTCCCACTAGTGGAAACATCCTCTCCACATCCGCTCTATCCAGCCCTTTCACTATCTGCATAGAGTTGGGGCTGAGCTCCCTCTAATGGTACAGTCAGAGTGGGCAATCAGCATTGACCGTATCACACCGGCTTGTGGTGACAGCGTGTGCTCTTGCTGTAGTATAAACAGAAAGGGCTTGAAAACCCGGCACAATGCGGACAATACATCAGCTCAAACATTCTGTCCTTTCATCTGTTAAAAGGTTGGCACAGTGGCGCAGCGGTAGAGTTGCTGCCTCGCAGCCCCAGGGAGCCGGGTTCGATCCTGTCTCCGGGTGCTGTCTTACGGAGTTTGCATGTTCTCCCCGTCACCTGCGTGGGTTTGCTACGAGATCTCCGGTTTCCTCCCACACATCAAAAACGTACAGGTGTGTATTTTAATTGGCTTGGAATAAATGTATGAATGTAAAAATGTCCCTCGTGTGTGTCGGGTAGTGTTATCACTGGTCGATACGGACTTAGTGGGCTGAAGGGCCAGTCTCCACACTGTGAATCTGAACTAAACTAAACTGCCTGAATCTGAGTGTCAAAGAATCATAGACAATAGACAACAGGTGCAGGAGTCGGCCATTCGGCCCTTCGAGCCAGCACCGCCATTCAATGTGATCATGGGTGATCATCCCCAATCAGTACCCCGTTCCTGCCTTCTCCCCATAATCCCCTGACTCTGCTATCTTTAAGAGCTCTATCTAACTCTCTCTTGAAAGCATCCAGTAAATCGGCCTCCACTGCCTTTTGAGGCGGAGAATTCCACAGATTCACAGCTCTCTGGGTGAAAAGTTTTTCCTCATCTCCGTTCTAAATGGCCTACCCCTTATTCTTAACCTGTGGCCCCTGGTTCTGGACTCCCCCAACATCGGGAGCATGTTTCCTGCCTCTAGCCTGTCCAATCTCTTAATAATCTTTCATGTTTCAATAAGATCCCCTTTCATCTAAATTCCAGTGCTCCAATCTTTCAACATATGACAGTCCCGCCATCCCGGGAATTAACCTTGTGAACTGTCTATTGTCTATTGTCTATTGAACCTACACTGCACTCCCTCAATACCTAGAATGTCCTTCCTCAAATTAGGGGACCAAAACTGCACACAATACTCCAGGTGTGGTCTTACTATGGCTCTGTACAACTGCAGAAGAACCTCTTTGCTCCTGTACTTAACTCTACTTACCATTTACTTTCTTCACTGCCTGCTGTACCTGCATGCTTACTTTCAGTGACTGATGAACAAGGACCCCCAGATCCCGTTGTACTCCCCCTTTTCCTAACTTGACACCATTTAGATAATAATCTGCCTTCCTGTTCTTGCCACCAAAGTGGATAACCTCACATTTATCCACATTAAACTGCATCAGCCATGCATCTGCCCACTCCCCCAACCTGTCCAAGTCACCCTGCAGCCTCATAGCATCCTCCTCACAGTTCACACTGCCACCCAGCATTGTGTCATCTGCAAATTTGCTAATGTTACTTTTAATCCCTTCATCTGAACCATGAATGTATATTGTAAATAGCTGCGGTCCCAGCACCGAGCCTTGCGGTACCCCACTAGTCACTGCCTGCAACTTTGAAAGGGACCCGTTAATCCCTACTCTTTGTTTCCTGTCTGCCAACCACTTCTCTATCAATGTCAGCACTCTACCCCCAATACCATGCACTCTAATTTTGCCCACTAATCTCCTATGTGGGACCTTATCAAATGCTTTCTGAGTCCAGGTACACTACATCCACTGGCTCTCCCTTGTCCATTTTCCCAGTTACATCCTCAAAAAAATCCAGAAGATTAGTCAAGCATGATTTCCCCTTTGTAAATCCATGCTGACTGGAACCGATCCTGTTACTGCTATCCAAATGTGTCGCTATTTCATCTTTTATAATTGACTCCAGCATCTTCCGCACCACCGATGTCAGGCTAACTGGTCTATAATTCCCTGTTTTCTCTCTCCCTCCTTTCTTAAAAAGTGGGATAACATTAGCTATCGTTCAATCCACAGGAACTGATTCTGAATCTATAGAACATTGGTAAATGATCACCAACGCATCCACGATTTCTAGAGCCACCTCCTTATTGGTAGACCCCCCTCGGTCATGACTGACCATGGGTGATGCATCCTTGGTCGGATGCAAGCCTGGGCGATGTCGTATGAAGGACAGGCTGTTGCCCATGCAGCACGTCCCCCCCTCTCCACGTCGCTGATCGATCCAAAGGAACAGCAGGGCCGTTACAGTTTGGCACCAGCGCCATCGCAGGAGCTGCCAGAGCGAGGTTGTAGACAACGATGAACTGCCTTAGGGGCTCCGACTCCGGGTTTTCTTGAGGTTTACTCCTGGAGCCTTTTCCATGACTGGATATGGCCACAAGGCAGTGGAGGTTTAAAATCAGAGTTTTCCCTCTCCTAGATGGACGGCCTTCCCAGGCTGACGAGCCCCATCTGCCCGAGACCCGTGGGGACGGGAGCGTCTACCTTCCTGCGCAGGTCTACAGCACCTGTCCACTACACCTTAAGTACCCTGAGATGCAGACCATCAGCCAATGGGGATTTATCAGCCTTCAGTCCCATCAGTCTACCCAACACCATTTCCTGCCGAAAGTGAATTTCCTTCAGTTCTTCCGTCACCCTAGATTCTCTGGCCATTAGTACATCTGGGAGATTGTTTGTATCTTCCTTAGTGAAATACCTGTTCAAGTTGTCTGCCATTTCCTTGTTCATACAGTGTGGAAACAGGCCCTTCAGTCCAACTCGCCCACACTGGCCAACATGTCCCAGCTACACTCGTCCCACGTGTGTGTGTGTGTGCGCGCGCGTGTGCGTGTGTGTGTGTGTGTGTGTGTGTGTGTGCGCGCGCGTGTGCGTGTGCGTGTGTGTGTGTGTGTGGTCTGCATTCACTGTGATCACTTGGGTAAAGATGACATCAGACTAAACCATCCACTCCGTGAGTGAGGACACCAGCAGAGCAGAAAATTAAATAATCACACAATGTTTTAAAATTATGTTCAACTCCCTTTATCCTGAGAGGTGTACAGCAAGAAAACAAGTCGTTCAGCCCACCTGGTCCCCACCCACCTGGTCCCACGGTCCACGTGTTCCCACGTGTGCCCCAGTGCGGTCATGCCCACCGTGTGCCTACCTGTGACTACCTGTCCAGCCGTGGTGTGTGGTGTGTGTCCACGTGTGTGTCCACGCCCCCGTCCACGCGCCCTCCCGGTACCGTGGCCATGTGTCACGCCCACATGCCCTACCTGTGTGTCCACGCCCACCCGGTCCACGCCCACCGTCCAAGCCCACCTGGTCTGCCACCTTCACTGTCCACGCCCACCCGGTTCCCACGCCCACCGGTCCACGCCCACCGGGTCCACGCCCAACCGGTGGGTTAGTCCACACCCGGTTCACCTGGTCCACGCCCACCGGTCCGTACCTGTGCCCACACCAGCACCGGAGCCCAGTGTTCACACAATCCCGGTACGGTCCAACCTTCCCCACCTTACCTGGTCCACCTGGTCCCACAGCAGTCCACGCCCACACCACACACCACCTGGTCCCACGCCCACCTGGTCCACGCCCACCTGGTCCACGCCCACCTGGTCCACACCCACCTTCCCACCCACCTGTCCACACCCACCTGTCCACGCCCACCTGGTCCAGCCCACCTGGTCCCACCACCCACCACTGGTCCACACCCACCTGGTCCACCCACCTGGTCCATCCACAGCCACCCACCTGGTCCACGCCCACCTGGTCCACACCCACCCTGGTCCAGGCCCACCTGGTCCACCCCACCTGGTCCAGGCCCACCTGGTCCACACCCACCTGGTCCACGGTCCCCACCCACCCTGGTCCAGGCCCACCGGGTCCCACGCCCACCTGGTCCACGCCCATGCCCACCTGTCCACACCACCGGGTCCACACCCACCTGGCCCACGTCCCACCCGGTCCACGCCCACCTGGTCCACCCCTCCTGTCCGCCCCACTTGGTCCACGCCCACCTGGTCCACCACCTGGTCCACGCCCACCTGTCCACCACCTGGTCCCACCACGACCTGGTCCACGCCCACCTGGTCCACGCCCACCTGGTCCACACCCACCTGGTCCACCCCACACGCCCACCCTGGTCCTCACGCCCACCTGGTCCACGCCCACCTGGTCCACGCCCACCGTGGTCCACGCCCACCTGGTCCACGTCCATGCCCGCCATTCATGGTACGGCACTTTATTTGTCACATGTGAATCCACGTTTGTGTACAGTTCCGTCCAAGTATCACTACACATGAGCACTTGCCTGCATTTGACCCATAAACCTTTCCAATCCATATATCTGTCCAAATGTCTTTGAAAAAAGGTAATCGTATCTGCTGCTCTGGAGCTTCCCCTGAGAGCTCGTTCTAGAGATGCTCTAGTGATGGATGTTTGCATCCCACCCTGCTCCTAATCTATCAACCAAACAGAGTTTGTCCTGGGGACCTTATGTGTTATATCACAGCTCAAGGAAAGAAGCTCATTTTAATTTAGTTTAGAGAGAGGCCCTTCGGCCCACCGACCACACTGACACTCTCCTACACAATTTATAATGTTACCAATACCAACCTACAAACCTGCATGTCTTGGGAGTGTGGGAGGAAACTGGGGCAGGCGGAGAAAACCCACGCAGGTCACCCGTACAGACAGCGCCCGTAGTCAGGATCGAACCCGGGCCTCTGGTGCTGTGAGGCAGCAGGTCTGCCAGCCAATCTGCTCTCCAAGAACACCGCGCCCACTCTGGATGTGTGCTTATTACTCTCTTGGATGGCCGCACTTGTCAGGACGGGCCGGCCAGCTCCGCAGCCGACAGCTTCGTGCCTCGGGTATAGCATCCCACACACCCTGCAACTACATCAGAATCACTAAACCTCAGCCAGGGACCAGGCCCATTAAAGCTGACAGGCCCAAAATAGATCAGTCACCAGCAATTACACGTGAAAGCCCATCGATGTAGGATTTAGTTTTAGTTTTAGAGATACAGTGTGGAAACAGGCCCCTCAGCCCACCGGGTCCGAGCTCACCAGCGATCCCTGGATATTAACACTATTAGACTAAATGGGACCCCTTTTACATGGGAGGCCCGTTCCCCCAACGCAATATTCCACCACTCACCCATAGCCCCCAAGTGCACAGCTGCTGCTCATTTCCCCTCATTCCCAGCACTCTCTCCCTCTCCTTTCCCCTACCCTCAGTCACTCCCTCCCTCCCCTCCCACCATAACTCCTCTCCCCTCCCTACCCCCCTCCTATCCCTCTATCCCACCTACCCCACTCCTCACCTCCCCTATCCCCCCCCACTATCCCTCCTCACCTCCCCACTTTTGTGTACTAATAATCCTTCCCATTACACAATACCCAGTCTAGGATGACCTTGCCCTCATAGTCCGTTCCTGTACATGTTGGTTTAAAACCCATCCCACAAACATTCCAGGAAATCCTTCTCCTCAGTGCTGCTACCAATTTAGTTGGCCCAATCTATTGTAGATTAAAGTCACCCATGAAAACCGCTGTACATTGCTACTCGCCATCCCTAATGTTCTGCTTGATGCTATCCCCAACTGCTGTAGGGTGGTCTGTATACAACTCCGCAACAGTGTTTTCTGCCCGTGGCTATTTCACAGTTCTACCCAGGACCCATTCTACAGCATCCAAGCTGATGTTCTCCTTGCTATTTGCTTTTAATGTCCTCTTTGCGAAACCATACACTTGTTCCCTTACCCTCCCCCGGGGGTCCACTCCTTTCAGGACCAAGCAGTCCTTCCAGGTCCGACAGAGGTCGTTGTGCTCGCACTCCTCTAGGCGGAGGCTACCTCATCTCTGCATCCGCTGCTCCAGATGCCAGATGATCTATATCGGTGAGACCAAGCGGAGGCTTGGCGATCGCTTCGCCAAACACCTCCCCCCCCTCGGTCCGCAAATAACCAACCGACCTCCCGGTGGCTCAGGGTGGGCACTTCAACTCCCCCTTCCCAATTCCACATCCGTACCTCTCGGTCCTGGGGCCTCCTCACGGCCCACGCAAGTGAGCGTAATAACACCGCAAGCTGGGAGAATACAGCACTCTCTCCCTTGGGGAGTCATGCATCCTTTGGGCTTGAATAGTTGAATTTTCAGTTAGTAGTCAGGGGATTCTGTTAACCCTTGCTGTGCCTCCTCCCCTTCCCACCTCTCCCTCAGCCCTCGGGCCCTGGCATTCCCTCTATCCTCTATCTCCCTTCCCCACCCCAGTCGCACTAGCTTCTCATTTTCACACCACAAACTGAGCTTACAATGGCAATTGTTCCCTTTATCCTGGATTTTTTGCATATCTTTCATTCATTGGTTCCTTTATCTCTCCACATCACCGTCTATATCTCTCGTTTCCTGATCCCTGACCCAGTCTGAAGAAGGGTCTCGACCCAAACGTCGCCTATCTCCTTCGCTCCTTAGATGCTGCTGCACCCGCTGAGTTTCTCCAGCTTTTTGTGTACCCTCGATTCTCCAGCATCTGCAGTTCCTTCTTTAAAAAAAAAGGATTAGTTACTGATCTTGTTGTGCAAGGCCCCTTGGGCAACAGTGACCATAATATGGTGGAATTCTGCATTAGGATGGAGAGTGACACGGTTAATTCAGAGACGAGGATCCTGAACTTGAATAAAGGAGACTTGGAAGGTATGAGCCGGGAATTGGCTGGGATAAACTGGCAACTTATACTTAAAGGGTTGATGCAATGGCGAAAATTTAAAGGCCGCATGGATGAATTCCAAAAATTGTTCATCCCTGTCTGGCGAAAAAATAAAATGGGGAAGGCTAACATAGCAAACGAGGGTTGTGTTAATTCCAAGGAAGAGGCAAATAAATTGGCCAGAGGAAGCAGCAAACCAGAGGACTGGGTGAAATTTAGAATTTAACAGAGGAGGACAAAGGGGTTAATTAAGAGCATGAAAGAATGCTTGCGGGGAACATAAAAACTGACTGTAAAAGCTTCTCTAGATATATAAAAAGGATAAGAGTGAAGACAAATGTAGGTCCCTTACAGTCAGAGACAGGTGAATTTATAATGGGAAACAAGGAAATGGCAGAACAGTTAAATAAGTATTTTCACTAAGGAAGACACAAACAATCTCTCGAAATGCTAGGGGACCGAGGATCTAGTGGGAGGGGGCGGAACTGAAGGGAATCCACATTAGCCAGGAAATGGTGTTGTGTAAACTGTTTGGGACTGAAGGCAGATACACCCCCACGGCCTGATGGTCTGCATCCCGGAGTACTCAAGGAGGTGGCCCTAGTAATCGTGGATGCATTGGTGATCATTTTCCAACTCTGGATCAGTTCCTGTGGACTGGAGGGGTAGCCACTATTTAAGAAAAGGAGGGAGAGAGAAAACGGGGAATTATAGACCAGTTAGCCTGACATCGGTGGTGGGGAAGATGCTTGAGTCGATTATTAAAGATGTTATAGCAGCGCATTTGGAAAGCAGTGACAGGATCGATCAAAGTTAGTATGGATTTATGATGGGGAGATCATGCTTGACTAATTTTCTGAATTTTTTGAGCGATGATTACAATTAGAAAATGGATGAGGGGAGCCAGGGATGTGGTTGTTATCTGGACTTTCAAAAAGCCTTTGACAAGGTCCCACACAAGAGATTAGTGTGCAAAATTAGAGCACGTGGTATTGGAGGTAGGGTATTGACATGGATAAAGAACTGGTTGGCAGACAGGAAGCAAAAAGTAGGAATTAACGGGTCCTCTTTCTGAATGGCAGCAGTGACTAGGGGGCGCCGCAAGGCTCAGTGTTGGCACCCCAGTTATTTACAGTATATATTAACAATTTAGATAAGGGAATTAAATGTGACATCTCCAAGTTTGCAGATGACACTAAGCTGGGTGGCAGTGTGAGCTGCGAGAGGGGCGCTATGAGGCTGCAGGGTGACTTGGATAGGTTGGGTCATTGTTGGTGAGTGGGCACAGATACATGGCAGAATGCAGTTTTATGTGGTGAAATGTGAGGTTATCCTCTGTGGTGGCAAAAACAGGATGGCAGATTATTATCTGAATGGTATCAATTTAGGAAAAGGGGAAGTGCAACGAGACCTGCGTGTGCTTGTACATTAGTCACTGCAAGTAGCATGCAATACAGCAGGCTGTGAAGCAAGCTAATGGCATGTTGGATTTCATTTGTGAGAGGATTTGAGTTTAGGAGCAAGGAGGTCCTCCTGCAGTTGTACAGGGCCCTGGTGAGACCGCACCTGTACATTGTGTGCAGTTTTGGTCTCCTAATTTGAGGAAGGACATTATTGCATTGAGGGAGTGCAGCGTGGGGTCACCAGGTTAATTCCCGGGATGGCGGGACTGACATATGATGAAAGAATGGGTCAACTGGGCTTGTATTCGCTGGAATTTAGGATGAGAGGGGATCATAGAAACATATAATATTCTTAAAGGATTGGACAGGCTAGATGCAGCAAAAATATTCCCCGTGTTGGGGGATTCCTGAACCAGGGGTCACAGTTTAAGAATAAGGGGTAGGCCATTTAGGACTGAGATGAGGAAAAACATTTTCACCCAGAGAGTTGTGAATCTGTGGAATTCCCTGCCACTTAAGGCAGTGGAGGCCAATTCACTGGATGTTTTCAAGAGAGAGATACATTTAGCTCTTGGGGCTAAATGAATCGGGCAGATATGAGGAAAAAGCAGGAACAGGGTATTGATTTTAGATGATCAGCCATGATCATATTGAATGGTGGTGCTGGCTCGTAGGGGCGAATGGCCTACTCCTGCACCTATATTCTATGGTTCTATAATAATGCACCTGACCCTAAAAACCTGCCCTGCTCGTCAATAATCATGCCAACCTATGCTGGCCTCAACTCCCAGTTCCCCATAGCCCTCAAGTAGAGTTATGGTGTAATACAGCAGGGAAACAGGCCCTTCGGCCCAATTTGCCCATGCTGACCAAGGCACCTCATTTAAAATAGTCACAAAATCCGTTCCCTCCAGAGATGCTGGAACTGAAACTGTCTCAGCAGGGTCGGTCCACGATGTTTCCATCTGCGCTCAAACTGCCCAATCCTTCCCACCAGAGTTCCTGCAGTTCCTACACAGGCCATCAGTGGATCTGTAGCTCAATTAAAACAATTGGAACACCTCCGCGCCAGCATAGAATCATAGAGTGATACAGCGTGAAAATAGGCCTTCAGCCCAACTTGCTAACGTCCCATCTACACTAGTCCCACCTGCCCGCGTTTGGCCCATATCCCTCCAAACCTGTCCTACCCATGTACCTGTCTAAATGATTCTTAAACTTTGCGATAGTCCCTGCCTCAAACTTCCTCATTGGCACTCGTTCCACACAAACACCACCACCCTTTGTGTGAAAAACGTTACCCGTCAGATTCCTATTAGATCATTTCACCTTCTTAAACCTACTAGTCCTCGATTCACCTGCTCTGCGGCCAGAGACTCTGTGCATCTACCCGATCTATTCCTATCATGGATCTGACACACCTCTATAAGGTCACCCCTCATCCTCCTGCTCTCCAAGGAAGAGGAGTTCCGGCCTGCCCACCTTTCCCATAGCTACACCTCTAGTCCTGGTTAACTATCAAATTCCTATTAAACTTTCCCCCTTACCTTACTATGTTCTCAGATTCTTGATTTCCCTACTTGGGCAAGAGACTACCTGATCTATCTCTTGGATTTTGTAACAGGTGGGACTTAGTACTGGCAGACATTTCCCACGCTCATCCTCCGTTGGTTTTTGGGGAGAGAAAAATACCAGGGTGCGGAATAACGTTGCCCACATTGGACGTTGCAACTTCCAGTGAAAACGGTGCGCAGCGGTAAGAGTGGGCTGCCTCACACCCAGAGACCCAGTCGATCACTGACTACGGGTGCAGGTGTACAAGTTTGTACGTTCTCACCCTGTGACCGCGTGGGTTTTCTCCGGTGCTCCGGTTCCTCCCACATTCCAAACCGTGCGGTCGAAGGTTAATGGCAAGAGTGTGTTGCTAAACTAGGTCCGCGTGAATTTCTACAGCTATGGGCTCGCCGGGCGAAGGTCTGTTTCCACAAAGTATCGCTCAACGAATCTAAAATTTCCCTGGACCCCCGTGTTTTTTCCTCCGGTGCATCGTTCCTCCCTCATCCCCAAAGACACACAGGTTTTGTAGGTAATTGCCTCCTAAAAATAGCTTGCCCTTATATAAACCACCCCAACATAGAGGAATGAATGAGAAAGGTGGGATAAAAGAACTAGTGTAATGGGTGATTCGTTAGTCTCCTGGGCTCAATGGCTAAGAGGTTTGGTGTAGCATTCATTTTTTGTTAGTTCTCCAAATGAGGTTTGCGTTGAAGAATCGGGAAAGTAATTCGAGCTTAGGGAACACCCAGTCGAATTCTGAGTACAGAGGGATAATGTTCCTAAGTCTGTAGTGAGTGCTATCCAACGTTTGTATTTTCTCAGGTACCGTTACTTTCATGCCATATGACCCCCATGTTTCCATTAGTTATCGGGAAGTAGTGCATACCGTGATAACAAGGGATATCAGGATAAGTATCAAAGCAAAGGATGATCGCGTTACAAAGTAGACCAAAAGACAGCATACCAGAGGACTGGAAAAGTCAGAGACAGCAAGGAGACAAGGGCTTAATTAGGAAAGAAAAATAATTATGATCACTGACTGCAAAAGTTTTTATAGATATGTGTGAGAGAAAGAGTTATTTAAAAACAAGATTGTAGTCCCTTGCATCAGAAACAGTGAGTTATCATGGGAACAAGGAGATTGCGGACCAATGAATAAAGACTTGTATCCGTCTTCACTAAGGAAACATAAATAAACTCCAGGAAATAGCAGGACTGGGGTCAAAAGAATTGATGAAATCCGAGGTCCCGTCCGGAAGTGGTGTTGGTAACATTGAATAGATTTAGAAGGCCGATAAATCCCCAGGGCCAGATAGGCTGCAAGCCCAGTACTAAAGAATAGCTTCTAGGATGATATTGTATGCTTAGTGATAATCTTTCAAAAAACTCTTTTGATTCTGAGTAGTTCCTGAGATTGGCGGTACAAAAGTAACCTCCTCTTTTTAAGAAGGGAGGAAGAGAAAACGTGGAATTACAGACCATTATCTAACATCGGTAGTTGGAAACTGCTAGAGTCAGTTTATTAAAGATGGATAAGCAGCACATTTGGAAAGTGGTGAAATTATTGCAAAGTCAGCATGGATTTACGAAAGTAAATCATGGTCTGACGAATCTTGTGAATTGTTTCGGATTGTAACTAGTACGTGGATAAGGTAAACCAGTGGACTTGGTATATCTGGACTATCCCAAGAAGCGTTTCGACTAGGTCCCACATAAGAGATTAGTATAGAAACTTTAAGCAACGTATTTAGGGTTCAGTATTATGTGGACTAGAGAACTGCTGGCACACAGGAAAGCAAAGAGTAAGGAGAGAAACGGTCCTTTTCACAAGGGAAGCAGAACTAGTGGGTACCGCAGCTCATTGCGGGTACCCCAGCTGTTTTACTAATATATATTAATGATCTGGATGAGGAATTGAAGGCAATATCTCTGTTTTGCATACACTATGCTGGGCAGGTCGCTGTGAGGAAGGATGCTAGATACTGAAGGTGATGTTTTTGTTTTCCTTGATAGCTTTGAGTGGCAAATGTTTGGCAGATGCATATTATGTTTAATGTGATGTTATCCACTTTGGTGCAAAAACAGAAAGCAACTATTAATTAATGGTGGCCGATTAGAAAAGGGAGATGCTGCGAGACCTGTGTCATGGTACACCATCATTGTGAATAGGCATGCAGTGCACAGGCATGAAAAAAGCGTATGTATGTTACTTCATACAAAATGATTTGATACAGGACAGGGAGTTCTACTTCAGTTGTACAGGTCTTGGTGTGACCACAAGCCTGAGTATTGGCTACAGGTTTGGTCTCCAAATCTGAGGAAGGACATTATTGCATAGAGGGAGTGCAGTAAAAGGTTCACCAGACTGATCTGGAGTTCAGTCTTCTCTATGAAAAAAGACTGGATAGACTCGGGTTTTATACGTCTTGAATTTAGGAGATTAAAGGGATCTTATAGAAACTACAAAATTCTAAGTGGGTTGACACTAGATGCAGAAATGTTCCCTGTTGGGAAAGTCCAGGAACAAGTCACAGCTTATGGATAAGGGGAAATCTTTAAACCGAGATAAGAGCAAAGACTATTTTTCACACAAGAGGGTAGTCCTGAACTCTCATGCCACAAGGATTGAGGCCATTCATTGGCTAATATTAAGATGATTGAGTGGCCCTTGGGCTAAGGATCAAGGTTAGAGATGGCAGGTACGGATACTGGAGTTTGGATGATCAGGCCATGATCATATTGAAATGGCGGTGCAGGCTCGAAAGGGCTGAATGTCCTACTCCGCACCTAATTTCTATGTTTCGTATTTTCTATGTTAGTTTAGTTTAGAGATGCAGCGCGGAAACAGACAGCTCACCGTGTCCCGTGTCGAACCACGATTTCCCCGCACACTAACACTAATCGCTACACACACCAGGGACATAGTTACAACTTATACCAAGCCAATAACCCTACAAACCTTGCGTCTTGGTTGTGGAAGAAACCGAAGATCTCGGAGATAACCCCACGCAGTTACAGGAAAACGTTCAAACTCCGTACAGACCGCACACCTATCAGGTTGGAGCCGTCCGTCTGGCGCTGTGATCCGCAACATCTACCGCTGCGCCAATCCATGTGCCACCCCAAGTCTCATGTCATAGCTTATTTATCTGCCCCATAACCGCTTTGTCTCGGCCTTTCATAAATTTTTGTCATAATATGAAGACAGATCCTGATAATAAATTGAAGAAACTGCAGCTCTGATGTTCTATGCCAAGATTCCTTTCAATCGTGTCTGCCAGTCACGGCTAATCATGATCCCATTCATCCAGATAACGCTGGCAAATAACAGCCCTTCTCCCTCTCTCTGTTGTCCAGGAAGGTACCTTGAATCATAAGCTGTTCGACGATTAGACCAGAAGCCACAGACTCAGAATTGAAACCTTTAGACAGCATAGTGGAATGCTTTAGTCAGAGGGTGTGAATCTGTGGAATTAATTGTCTCCGATGCTAAGAGGACAGTTATTGAGTATATTTAAAGTGTAGACTGACGGTTTTCGATAGTAGTACGGGTGCCAAAGGTTATGGGGAGTGGCAGGGAATGGGATTGAAGCAGGGAAAGGTATAGCACCATGATTTGAAATGTCGAGTGGACTTGATGGCCGAACGCCTAATTCTGGCCCCTAAACCCAAGAGCATGAGCCTCCTCCACCCCCCTCATTAGTGAAAAGAGTCTCGGAACAAGGCACAGTCTCAAATGAAAATAGGATGTTTCCTTTAGAAATAAGATGGACGAGGAATTTCGTCAGCCAAGGTGTGATCTGTGCATTTATTCCACAAAGCGTGAACCGTCCATTCATATTTTCAAGGCGCGATAAATGAGAGTGTCCTTGATTAGGAATGGCTCGAGGGTTACGGAAAGCGGGTGATGGAGTATGAAGATAAGAGAGGTCCATATGTTGATGGAGTAAATGGACAATGGGCCGAGTGGCCTAGTTCTGGACTTCTGAACCGTAGAGGTTATCTCCCCCTTTCACTCCATGCTGGGAAGGAACTGCATATGCGGGTTAAAACCGGACGATAGACGAACAAACAAAAGCCACAGTAACTCAGCGGGTCAGACAACTTCTCTGAGATTAGGAATAGGCGACATTTCTGGGTCGAAACCCTTCTTCAACTGAAGATTGGACGGAAGAAAGATCTGCACCCCAAAATGCCACCCATTCCTTTCCTCCAGAGAGCTGGCCGACCCGCTGGAGTTAAGCCGAGCAATATCCCCCTCACTCCTATCTGTGCCTTCAGCGTTGACTCCCCCCACGGACATATTTGGGGCAGAATTAAAGAGTGTGTAACATTTTTTGTTTTGTTTTTTTTTTTTAAAAAATCGCGTCAAAAGCGTTTCCACGTCCTCGACATTGCAGTGCGAAGGCGTTCGCCAAACGTCTGCCTCGCCCAGGCTATTACGGGGAATGAAGCGTGAAGTCACCACGGAAATACTATCCTCTCTATG
>CM069167.1:14807908-14861272 GCA_035221665.1 Okamejei kenojei | reverse complement strand
CATAGTGAGAGAACGCTAGCTAATATACTGGCTGCAATGCTGCTACAAGTATGAATTTCATGCTCAGTGTCCGAACATAAGTACAATTAAACACTCGGTGAAATCGTTCTCCACAGTGACCTGTGTGGGTTTTTTTTCTCGGGGAGGTACTCCAGCATTCTCTCACGCTCCAAAGACGTTACAGGTTAATCGGCTGTCGTTTCAAATTGTAATAATTTGTCCTAGTGTGTGGGATAGTGTTAGTGTAGGGGTGATCGCTAGTCGCCGAGGGCTCGTTTCCACAATGAGTGTCTATAAAGTTGAAAGGGAAAGTGTCCGTTTTCAAAGCGTGTTGGGGAGGGAGGAACTGCAGATAGATGCTGGTTTAATGAAGATAGACACAGAATCTGGAGTAATCAGCGGGACAGCAGCATCTTGGATGAAGGAAGCGGAATGGGAAGACGTATATGACTAGCACGATGCATGGCGGAAGGACTACACTGGGTGACACAAAAGTGCTAGGGAGTAACAGCGGGGTCAAGGCAGCGTGGTGGAGGACACAATAGGGCGCCCCACGGCGGTTACTCCAGCCCTTTGAGTCCACTGGATGGATTTAAGAGAGAGTTTTAGATAGAGCTCTAGGTGCCAGTGGAAATCAAGGGATGTGGGGAGGTAGAAGGCAGGCACGGGTTATTGTAGGGGTTGATCAGCCATGATCAACAATTGAATGGTGGTGCTGGCTCGAAGGGCTAACCTGAATGGCCTCATCAAACCTATTTACTATCTGGACAGCTCACACCCCAACCGTAGACTGTTTACCCTACTCCATCCGGGAGATGCTACAGGTCCTCGCTGAGGGGACCTGGCAGGTCAAGATACAGCTATCTTCCTGCGGCTGTCACACTTCTCACCGCATGCACAATCAATGGACTGCCTGTCTCCACCCCGTCCCCCCCTCCCCCCGGACTATCCAATCTACCAGCACATTGCAACGGATACACTGTATATGTATTACTTGTTTATTCGTAAGTTCGCCCTTCGGAGATACCAACTGCGTTTCGTTGTCTCTGTATTGTACACTGCACAATGACAATTATAGATTGAATTGAATTGAATCTATGTAACGCAAGATTGCGGCATCTGCAGTTTCTTGTGTCTCCAAAGACTACAAGGAGATTAGTTAAGAAAGACCAGGTGACAAGAAGCAAGATGGATGACTGTCTACAGGTATTTTATAGAAACATAGAAATTAGGTGCAGGAGTAGGCTGACCATCCAGAATTATTCAGAGATGCTGCCTGTCCCACTGAGTTACTCCAGAGTATTGTATTGTGTCTATATTTGACTGTCTAAAAGCCTCTTAAATCGCCCGCAATCTGTGTTTAAGCCCAGTTCCTGCTTGCAACAAATTCCATGATTCCCTTAGCCTAGGAGGTATATTCTAACTCTCTCTTGAATACATTCCAGTGAATTGGGCCGCCACTGCCTTCTGTGCCAGAGGGATTTCCACAGATTCAAACAAACTCTCTGGAGTGAAAACATTTTTCATCAATCTCAGTTCCAAAATGGCCTACCCCCTTATTCTTAAAACTGTGACCCCTGGGGTCTGGAACATCCCCCGGGATCAGGAATTTTTTCCCCTGAAACTAGCCTAGTTCCAGATCCCTTAAGAATGTTATTATGTTCCTATAGATCCCCTCTCATCTTCAAAATTTCCAGTGAATTTATAAGCACAGCCGTTAGTAAGTATTTTATAGCATTTTTTTTGTATTTTTTGTATATAGACTAAAATTATAATTAGTATATTATATTAAGGCTATGTTATTTAAAACTTTATATATTATACATATGAAGTGTGATACGAAGTTGCCTGTTTTCCATGCTGCACCAAAACAATCAATCTCAGCGTTAATGTAGCGGGGAATCGCAAGTGGAATGCAGACTCGGTGTGGCCGAATTATCAGGGGCCTGTTTCTGTGACAGTATCTCTATAAACTAAACGCTGAGATGACTGCTGTGAAGGGATTTGCATTAACGATATACTTTCCATCTTACATTTGGACCTGCCATAGCACAAACACCTTCCATTTAGTTTAGGTCTGGTGAGAGATGCAGGGCAGAAACAGGCCTTTCGGCCTAACAAATTCTACCTTGTTACACTCGCTCATATCCTACACACTAAGGAACCAAGTTGCCAATTTTTACCCAAAGTCATTTAACCTCCAAATACATGTTTCGTCTTCGGAGGTGCTGAGTGTGGGAGTGTTTAAACACATGAGGTGCCGTCTTTGTCAAGTCAAGTCGCCACCACCCCCGGCTGCAGTGGTTCGAGGCACCCTCTGTGTAAAAAAACCCGCCCACACTATCCTTTAAACTTTGCCCCTCTCACCTTAAAACCTGGGGGAGGGTGGTGAGAGAGTGGAGAGGGGGTTAGACAGTAGAGAGAGAGAGACAAGCACAGAACATAAAAGACAAGGCAGCACAGCATTGGGGACAGGCTCACAACGTTACATGACAGCCTAAGTTAAACTCATTTTAGTTTTAGCTTTTACGTTTTAGTTATTAGCGATACAGCTCTCGGTAACGGCCCTTCGGTCCCCAATCCGGATAGTCCGTACGACCAGCGATGGCCCGCACACTCACCCTACCATCACAAACGAGCGACCACTTAGAAACTTACTATTTTACCACGCCGATACTAATCGTCTTCGGAGTTTGGGCGGGAGGAAACCGAGGATCTCGGAGAAAGCCCACGCAGGGACGGAGTGAGAAGTACAGACTCCCCTCAGACAGCGCCCGTAGTCGGGAGCGAACCCGGGTCTCTGGCGCGGTGAGGCACGCGTCCACCACTGTGCCACCGTGCCGTTAATGTCCTATTGCCACGCACGGTAAAAAACCATATCCCTCCATTGTCAGGCATGTCGCTTGCAAAGTGCTAAAAAGCCTCTTATAAAACGCTATTTGTCTTGTTTCACCGCACCACACTCGGGCAACATGTTCCAGACACCCACCCCCCTGTAATGATTTTGCCCGCCACATTCTCCTTTAAACTGTCTCAACCTTCTTATACCATAAAGTACATCATCAAGTCTTTGACATTTCCACCCTGGGGACGAAGGCTCGGACTGTTCTAACCTGCCCACGACTCTCATAATTTACAAACTTCGTGAGTTTGTTACCTCTCTGCCCCAGTCGGGACCCCCAACCAGAAGGGAGAGGTTCGATTGGTGAGGCGATTGGCATGGTCACCCCATGCACTTCGCAGACCCACAGTGTCCCCAGTAAACGGGTAAGCGCGGATCGGGGAGGATTCTGTACTCACAGTCGGACGTCTGGAAGGCCTCAGCGTTGGTGAGGGAGCATCAGAGAAGCTGTTACTGTTGAGTTGCTCACCCTCCCTCCCATCCCCTGGTTGCCTGGCCTCAATAATCTGAGCTGCAACAAGTGCAAGGTGCCCACTGATAAGGAACCGTGACAGACTTTGAATGTAAGCATGGATACATCGCACTGTTTGTACACATCTATGCCCAATTAACCTGCAAACCATGCACCGTCCTTGTACGTGTGGACGGGAATACGGAGCACCGGTGGAAACCCACGCTGGTACGGCAATCTCAACCATTGCGCCAACAGTGTCACCCAGACACGGAAAATCAACATTCCGTAATTAATCCCAACGCAAAGCAGAAAGCTGCTTTATTTCAGAGTTTGGGAAGTCCTTCCGGTGGTGAAGAGGGTAGAACTGTGGCCTCACAGCGCCAGTGGACCTAGGGTTCGATCCAGAACCTCAGAGTTGCTGCTGTGTGGAGTTTGCACGTTTTCTGGACCACAGTGGGTTTCCTCCAGGTGCTCCGGTTTCCTTCCCACATGCAAAGGACGTGGCGGGTTTGCAGCGTTAATCGGCGCTCTCTGTAATTACCTCTCGCGTTTATTATTAGGGTCGTGGATGAGAAAGTTGGGATTGATGGAACTAGTGGTGAACGGAAGTGATTAACGGAAATGTTTAATTAACTTCTGTAAAATTGTAATTGTCCCCAGTAAGTATGTCAGGGATAGTGCTGGCGGTAAGGGGGAGTGATCGCTGGTCAGCGCGGACCTCAGTGGGTCCGAGGGCCTGAAATTGGGAGGTGGCGGGTTGGGTTGGTGGAACTGTACACTGGCACTATCCACAAAACTCTATCTCCGTTACATTGGCAACTGCATCGTGCTGCCTCTCTGCACCGTGCAGAAACTCAGAGAGCTTCTTATAACTTCAACCAACAATTTCTATCGGACTCTCAAAATTACTTGGACCATAGAAAGACTAGAAACATTAAAATATGGTGCAGGAGCTAGGCAATTCAACCTTCGACGCCTGCACCGCCATTCAATCTTGATACATGGCTCGATCATCCCATGCAGCTGGAGTCAGTGATCCTTGTTACTGCCTTTTCTATATACCCCTGATTCCGCCTTTAGCCACAAGGGCACAAATCTCTCTTAAAAACTAGCCAATGAACTGGCCTCAGACTACTTCTGTGGCAGAGAATTCCACAGACTCACCCACTCTGTATGAAAAATGTTTTTCTCATCTCGGTCCTAAAAGACTCCCTTATCCTTAAAACTGTGACCCTTGTTTGGATCCTTCCCCACATTGGAACAATCTTCCTGCATTCTAGCCTGTCCAACCCCTTAAGTATTTTTCTTACGTTTCTTTAAGATCCCCCTCAATCTTCTAAATTCTAGCTGAGTACAAGCCGAAGAGTCTATCCAATCTTTCTAATATGATAGTCCTGCCATCAGGAATCAGTCTGCGTGAACCCTTCTCTGTACTCCTCTATGGCAAGATTGTATTTCCACAGAATAGAGTCCTAAACTGAACACAATTACCACCAGGTTTGTGGCCTCCTCCCTCCTCCAAGACCCTGTAACAACTGCAGTAGAACCTCCCTGCTCCTATACTCAAATCCTTTTGCTATGAATGCCAACATTACTACATTCGCTTTCTTACAGCCTGCTGCACCTGCATGCCTACTTTCAATGACTGGTGTACCAGGACAACCAGTCCCGTTGCATCTCCCTTTTTCCTAATCGACCACCATTCAGATAATAGTACGCTTTCCTGTTTTTGCCACCAAAGTGGATAACCTCACATTTATCCACATTATACTGCATATGCCATGCATTTGCCCACTCACCCAACCTATCCAAGTCACCTTGCAGCCTCCTCCTAGCATCCTCCTCATCCAGCTAACACTGTCCCCCCCCCCCCAGCTTCGTGTCATCCGCAAACTTGGAGATGTTGCATTCAATTCCCTCATCCAGATCATTAATAATATTATTGTAAATAGCTGGCGGTCCCAGCACTGAGCCTTGCGCGTACCCCCACTAGTCAACTGCCTGCCATTCTGAAAATGACCCGTTTTACTCATACTCTTTTGCTTCCTGTTTGTCAGCCAGTTCTCTATTCACATCAATACTGAACCCACAATACCATGTGCTTTAAGTTTGTATACTAATCTCTTATGTGGGACCTTGTCGAAAGCCTTCTGAAATTCCAGATATAACACATCCACTGGTTCTCCTTTATCCACTCTACTAGTTACATCCTCGAAAAATTCCATAACATTCGTCAGACATGATTTACCTTTCATAAATCCAGGCTGACTTTATCCAATGATTTCACCACTTTCCAAATGTGCTGCTGTTCCATCTTTAATAACTGACTCTAGCATTTTCCTCACTACCAATGTTAGACTAACTGGCCTGTAATGCCCGTTTTCTCTCTCCCTCCCTTTTTAAAAAGTGGGGTTACATTAGCTACCCTCCAATCCTCAGGAACTACTCCAGAATCTAAAGAGTTTGAAAAAAAAAATTATCACTAATGCATCCCTATTTCTGCGGCTACTTCCTTAAGTACCCTGGGATGCAGCCTATCTGGCCCTGGGGATTTATCGGCCTTTAATCCATTCAATTTACCTAACACCACTTCCCGACTGACCTGGATTTCACTCAGTTCCTCCATCTCATTTGACCATCGGTCCCCTGCTATTTCCCGCAGATTATTTATGTCTTCCTTGGTGAAGACAGAACCAAAGTAGTTATTCAATTGGACTGCCATGTCCTTGTTCCCCATGATCAATTCACCTGTTCCTGACTGCAAAGGACCTACATTTGTTTTAACTAATCTTTTTCTCCAATGGACCATCTCCGACACCTTTCCTCCCCTTTCTTGATCTCACCGTCTCCATCACAGGAGACTATTGCCTAACAACTATTACAAACCCACTGACTCCCACAACTATCTCGACTACACTTCCCACCCTGCTTATCCATATTCCTCCATCTACGCTGCATCTGCGCCCAAGATGAGACGTTCCATACCAGGACATCCGAGATGTCCTCATTCTTTAGGGAACGGGGGTTCCCCTCTCCCATCCTAGATGAGGCCCTCACTCATGTCTCCTCGGTACCCCGCAGCTCCGCCCTTGCTCACCCTCCCGCTCGTCGCAACAGAGACAGAGTCCCCCTTGTCCTTACCTTTCCCACCATCAGCCTACAACGCACAATCCTCCGACATTCCCACCACAACTCACATCTTCCCATCACCACCTCTTTCTGCCTTCTGCAGAGACCGTTCCCTCCGCAACTCCCTGGTTAACTCATCCCTTCCCAGCCAAACCACCCGCTCCCCAGGTACCTTCCCCTGCAACTGCAGAAGATTGCAACACCTGTCCCGATACCTCCTCCCTCGACTCTGTCCAGGGACCCCGACAGTCCTTTCAGGTTAGGCAGAGGTTCACTTGCACCTCCTCCAACCTCATCTACTGTATCTGTTGTTCAAGATGTGGACTCTTATACATCGGCGAGACCAAACGCAGACTGGGCGATCGTTTTGCTGAACACCTTCTCTCAGTCCGCCTGAACCTACCTGATCTCCCGGTTGCTAAACACTAATCTCCTTCCCATTTCAACACTGGCCTTTCTGTCCTAGGCATCCTCCATTGTCAGAGTGAGGCCAAACGCAAATTGGAGGAACAGCATCTCATATTTTGCTTGGGCAGCTTACAGCCCAGCGGTATGACGTTGATTTCTCTAACTTCAAGTAACCCCTGCATTCCCTCTCTATCCATCCCTCCCCCACCCAGGTCACACCAGCTTCTCATTCTCACCTAGCTACAGCTATTTTACTTCGGAGTCACGTGAGTGACTACGTGAAGCAGCCCCGCCTGGTGCATGATCGGCATTACGGCGGCGCTGACGCCAGAGCGCAGCTCCACCAGCGGTAAGGAACAGGCCCGCAGGTAAGTGCATTGAATTACTTACAGGGCGTGTTTAAACTCCGTGGCGCTGGTGTGCAGAGCCAGCAGGAGTTAAAAGGAAAAAAAAAAAAAAAAAAAAATACTCCGGGTGGAAAACGAGAGGTTAAGATGCGTCCGGGTAATTAAAAGCTTAGCGATCGGGACAGCAGATTAGTGCGGAAGCCGGTTCCGATACCGGTGGCCGTTGAAATTAACCGTTAGGGAGACTTTAGTCGCTCCACAAAATTTAGCCATGGAAAAAAACTCCAGTGGGGAGGAATATTAAGAAGTCTGAGAGGCCATGGGTTTAAATGTTTCTAATAAGAAAAGGCCTCCAGACAAGAAAGCTTAATGGCTTAAAATAAATTAAATGGAGAAATGCTCCAGATTAAACATTTCAACCAAAAGGGTTTAAAAGACCCAGAATATTCTCAAAACAGACCCTGAGGGGTTTCCATATGCAAATATATGGTGTTTTTACTAATGTGAGAATATCTACCTCAGATTGGTCTGGAGGTAGTCTCCTTGAGCAAAATCTCAGGAGTACCAGGGCAGTAAACGAAAAGGAAAAACTGACCCTGAAAGTGGTGGCTGGTCACAAGTACCCACCACAGCACAAATCATAAATACAGGTTGTACTAAGTACGCTACTCTGAGTGAAGGGGTGAGGCCATGGAAGGGTAACCATGTGGCAACATTAATTGGTTTCTCACCAGCTTCATGAGGCTGTTATGGTTGAAACAGCAGATTTATAGATAAAACATCTGTGTTTTACTAGGGTGCCAACGGTGAATCCGATTTAGGTACTCATGTCTTCAATTATATGGAGGCACAAGGGAATACGATTTCAAAGAAATTCAAGTTGGTGCGTGGCATCACTGCTTGTGCAAAGCAAGTGAAAGATTGTGCAAGGACCAAAAGTTTTTAAAAAAGACAAGTTGACATTGTTTTGAAGCTCATATGTTGAGAATGGTATAAGAAATAATTGCTATTGGGACCATTTTGCACTTTATATTTGCAGGTCAATACAGATCAAGCTATGTTTAAACCTGATTATTTATGGAGTAAACCTGCCTAAAAAACAAATCAAAGACATTGATAACAAGAAAAGACTATAGGTCATTAAACTTTGGCAAAATTGTGGTCCAATGTAAAGATTTGATATTGGATCAAACAGAGGCAGGAGTATGGTAAGAAAGTATTTTATCCAGCACCCCCCCCCAGCCTTATGTTAACCCATATGGCTGGGGAGAGAAGGCCTTCATGTGCATTTGAAGAGGTGTAAAAACTTGTTACAGAGGAAGTTGATGAAATCTCCAATTGTGGGAGATTACAGGTGTGTTATGATAAACGATATTGCATAATAACTGATCGATTTATTTTACTGTGTAAGGATCTACAAAAAAAAAAAAAAACATTTGTTTTAGATAGGGAGGGTTGATCCATCCTGTACAGAATAAACCTAAATTTATTTTAGGTTTGCACCTGAAATATCTCAAATAAAGAAAGAGGCAAGAACATTTGTATCAAATTAATTTCCCAGGAAGAAGGAAGATGTGGGTTGTAAAGACATGCTAGACATCACTTTAAATACAACTTATACAGTGTAAAACATTTTTTTTTAATGGACATCTTAAACACTGCAAGACAGTTGGTTATCAACAAGTTGTTAGTTGTTACTATAAGACTTGAAGGATGGTATATTTTAGTACCAATTTATTATCATGTTCACAGGTACTTGAAATTAATTAGATTGTAGCTGTTGCAGAGAGTTCCAGAGTGGTGAGTCTCTGGAACTCTCTGCCACAGAGGGTAGTTGAGGGCCAGTTCATTGGCTATATTTAAGAGTGAGTTGGATGTGGCCCTTGTGGCTAAGGGGATCAGAGGGTATGGAGAGAAGGGCAGGTACGGGGATACTGAGTTGGATGATCAGCCATGATCATATTGAATGGCGGTGCAGGCTCGAAGGGCTGAATGGCCTACTCCCCTGCACATAATTTCTATGTTTCTATGTTTCTATGTTTCTATGTTGACTAAGTTAGGGCATTATTTAATGGATTAAGCTCAGATTCTAGGATGTTCACCACAATTATTGGAACCAGCACTTGCACTGATAAAGACACCAGCACTTGCACTGATAAGGGCACTAGATGGTCATGGGTTTATCTTGATCACATTTTAAATTGGCAATGTTGATCAGGAGTCAGCTGAAAATTAGTGCAGCAATTACAAGCCTGTTGAGAGGCAAGGGTCCTGACCCATCCAATAAAAACTAAGTTTTAGGCATTCCTAAACAAATTACTATTCTGGGTTTGTGGGTGATTCAGTACCATGTGGGGGAAAAAATGTACCAAGAGACAAAGTGTCAATATTACAAATGTGTGTCATTGTTTTGTTGACAAACCTTATCCCTCCATCTGAGAAGGAGCTTGGGTAAGTTAGTAACAATATTCAGCAGTGGAGTTGGTCCACTGCATTACCAAAAAAGCTCCAAAAAGGAAAAAAAACAAACATTATAAGAGTGTGCAGGCCTTTTTAGACAGGCTTGTGCAATTGCCAAAGGATGCTTTATCAGAATTACAGTGGTGGATAGAGAATGTTCCACACGCTGTTTTTAAACATATTAGCTTGGCAGCCATTGCAAACTGAAGCAAGTATTCTCGGATGGTGAATAGCTTCTGTGGTTATTTGGGCTAAGATAAATATAATATCTGTTCTTATCAGGTTAATATCTGATGCGTCCTTGTTTAGGGGACTACGGACAATAACATCAGGGAGTGGCAAATGGATTGTCCAAGAAAACGTAATTCTCCAAGCATTTGTATTAATTATTTGGAGTGTCAGGAGCTTTCATGGATTAAAAGCTTATTGTTCTACTATGAAAGATTTGCATGTCCAATCAGATGGATTATCAATTTATGTCATCAATTGATATCTTTGGTTATAAATTTTGCCTTTTGATAGAAGGGGTATTACTTTCATTCTTCTATAATGAAAAAACTTATTACATAAACTGAAGCAATGTTTAAAAAATGTGTTATTTACTCACTACTGTGTTTACTGAGCCAGAGTGTCGTATGGAATGAATCTACGACATAAAAAACACAGAAGCTACAAAATCTTCACGTAGTCACTCACGTGATTCCGAAGTAAAATAGTAAGATTAAACGAGAACTTACCAGTTCGAAGTTTGATCGTTATTTTATGAGGAGTAATGATGAGGGATTACGTGCCCTCCGCTCCCGACCCTCATAAAATAAATGATCATCTGGTAGTTCTAGTCTATGTTGAGCCTTACTATCTTACTCCGGCTATTATGTTCTGTGTTTTTCATGCCGCTGCTTTGAAGTATGCCGATCATGCGCCAGGCGGGCTTCTTCACGTAATCCCTCATCGTTACTCCTCATAAAATAACGATCAAACTTCGAACTGGTAAGTTCTCATTTAATCTTACTAACAATGGCCTGTTTCCTTTATCATTGTTACTTTTTTGCATTTCTTTCATTTCTATATCTCTCCACATCATTGTCTATATCTCTCATTTCCCTTTCCCCTAACTAGTCTGAAGAAGGGTCTCGACCCGGAACATCACCCATTCCTTCTCTCCAGAGATGCCGCCTGTCCCGCTGAGTGACTCCAGCATTGTGTGTCTGTCTTCGGTTCAAACCCTTCCTACGCAAGAACCGCGGGATATTGGTTGAAGGTAAGGAGGGAAAGATTTGATAAGAACCTGAGGGGCAACCTTTTCACTCAGGAAGTGGTGGATGTATGGAATGAGCTGCCAGAAGAGGTAGGAGGTAGTTGAGGCGGGAAAGAAAAGAAAATGTAAAATTTATTTCGCGCCGTGGTTGGGTGAAAGGGCGCCAGAGACCCGGGTTCGATCCTGACTAGGGGTGCTGTGTGCATGGAGTTTGTACGTTCCCCCATGACCTGTGTGGCTTTGTCCCACACTCCAAAGAGGTACAGGTTTGTAGGTTAGTTGGCTTGGTGTAAGTGTAGATTATCCCTAGTGTGTGTAGGATGGCGTCAGTGAGCGGGGATCGCTGGTCGGCGCGGACTCGGGGAGGGGGGGGGGGGGGGGGGGGGGGGCGGGGGGGGGGGGGGGGGGGGGGGGGGCGAAAGGTTCATGGATAGGAAAGGTTTAGAGGGATCAGGGTGCGTAAATCGGAATATTTTAGATGGGCATCTTCATCAGCGAGGATGAGTTGGGCCGAAGGGCCTGTTTTTGTGCTGCATGGCTCCATGAACCTATGATACTATCAGCTAGGTCATAGTTCTGCATCCCCTGAACTCACTAGGAGACAGGAAGATGTATTAGACTGTTGTGTGACAAGTGAAACAAACTGAATGACATGTGTGTCGGGACGTAAATGGAAGTGACGTTTAATATTCTGGAAAATCTGCCGTCCGGTGCCATCGAGGCCTTGGGTTTATTGGATTAACTGGGTTTTATTGCAAGTACCAAGGCTAATGGACCACTGTAAACACCAGGGATTACAGGCGCATTAAAGTACTCAAAATTACAGGCCCCACTCCTTTCCCAGGGATTAAAGATCCATCAAACCAACAGAGTCGAAGGTCGGCACGGTGGCGTAGCGGTAGAGTTGCTGCCTCACAGCGCCAGAGACCCGGGTTTGATCCCGACTCCGGGTGCTCTCTGTCAGGACAGCGTTGTCACCTTCCCCTCCCCCCCCCAGCCAACAATGAACCATTCTACATTACAACACCGCAAGCTGGAGGAACAGCACCTCATATTCCGCTTGGGGAGTCTGCATCCTTTGGGCTTGAATATTGAATTTTCTCAATTCTGTTAACCCTTGCTGTCTCTTTCCCTTCCCACCTCTCCTCAGCCCTCGGGCCCTGGCATTCCCTCTATCTCTATCTCCCTCCCCCACCCCAGTCGCACCAGCTTCTCATTTTCACACCACAAACAGCTTACAATGGCTTGTTCCCTTTATCATCGATACTTTTTTGCATATCTTTCATTCATTGTTCTTTATCTCTCCACATCACCGTCTATATCTCTCGTTTCCCTGATCCCTGACCAGTCTGAAGAAGGGTCTCGACCCGAAACGTCGCCTATCTCCTTCGCTCCTTAGATGCTGCTGCACCCGCTGAGTTTCTCCAGCTTTTTGTGTACCAACCATTCTACATTTCCTACCTCGTCTGCATTGATCCGTCGTTTTCACACCTCATCCTTCCATTTTCCATTTTTCTAGCCTCCTCTCCCCTGACTCTCAGTCTGAAGAAGGACTCGACCCGAAACGTCATCCATTCCTTCTCTCCAGAGATGCTGCCTGACCCGCTGAGTTAGTGCAGTATTTTGTGTCTATCTTATGGATTTACCTTGCTGCTTATGGATGTGCAGTCATTTAAGTCCCTTAGAATTGGGTGGCACGGTGGCAGAGCAGTAGAGTTACTGCCTTATAGCGCTAGGGACCCGGGTTCGATCCTGACTACATGTGCTGTCTGTACGGAGTTTGTACGTTCTCCCCAGACCAGCGTGGGATTTCTCCGAGACCTTCCGTTTCCTCCCACGCTCCAAAGACGTACGGGCTTGGAGGTTGATTGACTTGGTAAATGTAAACATTTTCCCTAATGTGTGCAGGATAGTGTTAATATGCGGGGATCGGCGCAGACCCGGTGGGCCGAAGGGCCTGTTTCTGCGCTGTATCTGTGAAACTAAAAATAAAAATAAAAACAAACAGAGTCAAAGGTCAGCACGGTGGCGCAGCGGTAGAGTTGCTGCCTCACAGCGCCAGAGACCCGGGTTTGATCCCGACTACGGGTGCTGTTTATACGGAGTTTATACTTTGGTGACCGCCGATGGTTTTCTCCGGGTGCTTCCACATTCCAAGGACGGACAGGTTTCAGGTTAATTGTCCCGAGTGTAAGATAGTGTTAGTGTGCGGGGATTGCCGGTCGGCGCAGACTGGGTGGACCGAAAGACCCGTTTCCGCGCTGTATCTCCCAACTATCTCGTACAACAGGGGGGTGAGAGTTGGTGTTAAACTGATGCCGGCCGGATTAGCTACTGGGGATCACGGGCTCTGGCAGAAGGTCCCCGAAGACCGGGAACCAGAGAGAGGAGGCGGGAGGGAGCTGGTGACGCTGGACAAAGGGACGGGAGGGAGAACCTTGGGGGGTTTTATCATCTGCGGCCTCAAGGTCGGCTGCGGGAGGCCCACCATCCTCCACCCCCCCCCCCTTCCCCCACGGGGCACAAAGGCTGACGGTGGCCCGGTGAGGACAGTTCACGGGGCGATCCATAGAGGTGATGGCTGCAACGGGCCTTTATGGCCAACTGCAGCTGAGTGGGAAGTGGCGCCAAAAGCTGGAGATGCGTGCACATGGAGTGTTTCCATGCATTATGTACTTAACTGGAGATTGTATTTATCCATGGCAATCCTGGATAATCCTGGATAGGCCTTCTACAGGTGCACAGTAGAGAGCGTGCTGACCAGTTGCATCGTGGCTTGGTTTGGCAACTTGAGCGTCCAGGAGCGGAAAAGACTGCAACAAGTTATAAACGCTGCCCAGTCCATCGTCCGCTCTGACCTCCCCACCATCGAGGGGATCTATCGCAATCGCTGCCTCAAAAAGGCTGGCAGCATCATCAAGGATCCACACCACCCTGGCCACACACTCATCTCCCCGCTGCCTTCAGGTAGAAGGTACAGGAGCCTGAAATCTGCAACATCCAGGTTCAGGAATAGCTGCTTCCCCACAGCCATCAGGCTATTATCTTAACTCAAACTAAACTCTGAACATTAATAGCCCATTGCACTTTATCTGCTTATTTGTGTGTGTGTGTGTGTGTGTGTGTGTGTGTGTGTGTGTGGCTTGCAAATACTTTTACAGTGGCTTGCAAAAGTATTCATACTCCTTGAACTTTTCCACATTTTGTCACGTTACAACCACAAACATAAATGTATTTTATTGGAATTTTATGTGATAGACCAACACAAAGTGGTGCATAATTGTGAAGTGGAAGGAAAATGATACATGGTTTTCAAATTTTTTTACAAATAAAAAACTGAAAAGTGTGGTGTGCAAAAGTATTCTGCCCCCTTTACTCTGATACCCCTAAATAAAATCCAGTGCAACCAATTGCCTTCAGAAGTCACCTAATTAGTAAATGTGTGTGATCTAATCTCAGTATAAATACAGCTGTTCTGTGAAGGCCTCAGAGGTTTGTTAGAGAACATTAGTGAACAAACAGCATCATGAAGCCCGAGGAACACACCAGACAGGTCAGGGATAAAGTTGTGGATAAAGTTTAAAGCAGGGTTAGGTTATAAAAAAAATCCCAAGCTTTGAACATCTCACGGAGCACTGTTCAATCCATCATCCGAAAATGGAAAGAGTATGGCACAACTGCAAACCTACCAAGACATGGCCGTCCACCTAAACTGACAGGCCGGGCAAGGAGAGCATTGATCAGAGAAGCAGCCAAGAGGCCCATGGTAACTCTGGAGGAGCTGCAGAGATCCACAGCTCAGGTGGGAGAATCTGTCCACAGGACAACTATTAGTCGTGCACTCCACAAATCGGGCCTTTATGGAAGAGTGGCAAGAAGAAAGCTATTGTTGAAACAAAGCCATAAGAGGTCACATTTGCAGATTGCCACAAGCCATGTGGAGAACACAGCAAACATGTGGAGGAAGGTGCTCTGGTCTGATGAGACCAACATTGAAGTTTTTGGCCTAAATACAAAACACTATGTGTGGCGTAAAACTAACACTGCACATCACCCTGAACGCACCATCCCAACTGTGAAACATGGTGGTGGCAGCATCACGCTGTGGGGATGCTTTTCTTCAGCAGGGACAGGAGCTGGTCAGAGTTGATGGGAAGATGGATGGAGCCAAATACAGGGCAATCTTGGAAAAAAACCTGTTAGAGTCTGCAAAAGACTTGAGACTGGGGCGGAGGTTCACCTTCCAGCAGGACAACGACCCTAAACATACAGCCAGAGCTACAATGGAATGGTTTAGATCAAAGCATATTCATGTGTTAGAATGGCCAAGTCCAGACCTCAATCCAATTGAAAATCTCTGGCAAGACTTGAAAATTGCTGTTCACAGACGCGCTCCATCCAATCTGACTGAGCTTGAGCTATTTAGCAAAGAAGAATGGGCAATAATTTCAGTCTCTTGATCTGCAAAGCTGGTAGAGACATACCCCAAAAGACCTGCAGCTGTAATTGCAGCGAAAGGTGATTCTACAAAGTATTGACTCAGGGGGGCTGAATACTTTTGCACGCCACACTTTTCAGTTTTTATTTGTAATACAATTTGAAAACCATGTATCATTTTCCTTCCACTTCACAATTATGCACTATTTTGTGTTGGTCTATCACATAAATTCCCAATAAAATACATTTACGTTTGTGGTTGTAACGTGACAAATGTGGAAAAGTTCAAGGAGTATGAATACTTTTGCAAGCCACTATATATATATATTATTTATATATATAATATATATATATATATATATATATATATATATATATATATATATATATAATATATATATATATATACACTGATCTGTTCTGTATTTATTTGCGCCTACTTATATTCTGTAGGTGCTGAAGCAAAGCGAATCTTGAATCTTAAAGCATTGTTGAGCTGGAACAGTCCGTTGCGGGGGTGGTAGGGGTCCTTCATGATCCTGGATCTGCCCCTGCTGGTGTATAGGTCCTGCGGAGTGGGGGGGGAGTGTAATTCCCATGATGCGTTCGGCCGAACGCACTACTCTCTGCAGAGCCTTCCTGTCCTGGGCAGAGCTGTTGCCAAACCAGATCGAGATGTTTCCGGTCAGGATGATTTCTACAGCCCCAGAGTGGAAGGATCGAAAGATCCTCGGGGAGAATCTGAATTTCCTCAGCTGCCTGAGGGGTAAAGGCGCTGCCTTGCCTTTCTCACCAGTGCGGCAGCGTGTGTTGTCCATGTCAGATGCTGTGATGTGGGCTCCCAGGTATTTAAACCTGCTCACCCTAACCACAGTAGTCCCATTTATCCCCAGTGGCGTGTACATCCTTGGCTGTTGAGCCCTTCTAAAGTCCACAATCCAAGGTACTTGTACTCTCTGGCAAACTCCACATCCACACGCTTGATAGAAACAGGGGACAGGGGTGTTCCTCTCCTCGAGTCCACCATTAACCTCACTGCCAGGGAGGATGCGGGTGGATGCTCCATTGGTCCTGGATCACCAACTGCCTGACTGGACGACCACAATATGTCAGGCTACAGAACTGTGTCTCGGACATGGTGTGAGCAACACAGGGGCCCCACAGAGGAGGGTCTTCTCTCCCTTCCTGTTCACCAACTGCACCTCGGACTTCAGATACAACTCTGACTCCTGTCACCCGCAGAAGTTGTCAGATGACTCTGCAATTGTGGGCTGCATCAGTGAGGGGAGGGAAGCTGAATACAGCATCTATGGAGCGAAGGAACTAGGCAACGTTTTGGGTCTGAAGAAGGGTTTTGACCCGAAACATTGCCTATTTCCTTCGCTCCATAGATGCTGCCTCACCTGCTGAGTTTCTCCAGCAATTGTGTCTACCAGACGTTACACGTAGTTAAGTATTTCACAAGGATTATGTGCTAACTTACCAGATATTATTTGGACTGCCTCAGATTCCTCTTTATGTCAATGTTCATAAGGTCATAAGTGATAGCCATTTGGCCCATCAAGTCTACACCACCATTCAATTATGGCTGAACTATCTTTCCCTCTCAATCCCATTCTCCTGCCTTCTCCCATAACAACTGACGCCCGTACAAATCTATCTATCTGTCCACCCATCCATCCATCCATCCACCCATCCATCCATCTGTTTCAATTACATAGCACTCTGGGGGGATCTAATCTGGAGTTCTAAGTACAGTTAGGAAGGTGCCGTAGCAAGCATTTTATCAGGATGCATCCCAGCTCGGTTTGGGAACAACTCCATCCAAGACCGCAAGAAATTGCAGCAAATTGTGGACGCAGCCCAGACCATCACACAAACCAACCTTCCTTTGACTCCATCTACACCTCACTCTGCCTCGGCAAGGCCAGCAGCATAATCAAGGACGAGTCTCACCCCGGCCACTCCCTCTTCTCCCCTCTCCCATTGGGAAAAGGTATAGAAGTGTGAAAACGCACACGCCCAGGTTCAGGGACAGTTTCTTCCCATCCGTTATCAGGTAATTGAACCACCCTACCAACAACGAGAGAGTGGTCCTGAGCTTCTTTCTACCTCATTGCTGACCCTCGGACTATCTTTTATCGGATTTTACTGGCCTTCATATGTAGGAATGAACTGCACATGCTGGCTTAAACTGAAGATCGACACAAAAAGCTGGAGTAACTCAGCGGGACAGGCAGCATCTCTGGAGAGAAGGAATGGGTGTTCCTATAACAATAATTTAGTCTTGCTGTTGACAGGTTAGCACAACAAAAGCTTTCTACTGTACCTTGGTACACTTGACAATAAACTAAACTGAAGGTGAGAAGCTCAGACAAGGTTTATAAGACTCAGACCTAGATTGGACGGATTGTGAGCAAGAGTTGGACAGTCCGGGCGTGTATCTGCCGGGGTATGGAAGAGGAAGGGAGAATCCCGTTAGGAACTTGTTGACGCTGGGATCCTAATGTACAAGATCCTGACAGTTCTAGGCAGGGTGGATGTGGAGAGAGACGGAGACACAAGGGACTGCAGATGCTAAAATCTTGGGCTAAGCTCAAAGTGCTGGTGGAACTCAGCGGGTCGGGCAGCATCCGTGGAGGGGATTGGACAGGTGGCGTTTCAGGTCGGGACCCTTCTTCAGACTGATGCGGAGAGAGGATGTTTCCTCTTGTGGGCAAATCTGGAACTTGGGGTCGATGTTTAAAGCAAAATGCGGGTGTGGAGTGGGGGGGGGGGGGATGGGTCGGTCCGGGTGAGGGGGATGGGGGTGGGATGGTGTTTCCCGGCCTTTGAATAAAGGAGGGGAGAGATCATCAGATGGGTCGGCATCACGGGGACTATAACACGGCCACACAAGGAACTGCAAGCGCTGGCATCTTGAGAAAAACACACAATGCTGGTGGAACCTTCAGCCACCGAGTCCGCGCCGACCAACACATTGACACTACCCTACACACCAGGGACAATTTACATTTACACCATGCCAATTAACCTACAAACCTGTACGTCTTTGGAGTGTGGGAGGAAACCGAAGATCTCGGAGAAAACCCAGGCAGGTCAGGGGGAGGACGTACAAAATCCGTACAGACAGCACCCGTAGTCGGGATTGAACCTGTGTCTCTGGCGCTGTGAGGCAGCAACTCTACCGCTGCGCCACCGTGCCTCCCTATTGATAGTCAAAAATTGCCTTGATTCCCGCTCCGCCCATCGGCTGATTGCTTTTACCACACTAATCGCCAGAAGATCTATTTTATTTAAATGGAAAGACTCCAACCCTCCAACCACACTCCTGTGGTATTCTGAAACGATATCATGTTTAAATTTAGAAAAAAGCAGGAGTGACATTGTTGAACCCTTGGTTACATTTGATAAGACTTGGGGAAAATCTATTCAACGCTTTCATACAACATAAATTGCTCTCTCTCTAACCGTTATAAAAACTATTTTACCTCTATGTGGTGGAACGGACTTGACGACAAACGGACTTAAATTGTTGAAATTCTCAGCTCATATTCTGTTTTACTTTGCTTTATTTTTATTTATTTTATGTTTTTCCTTTCTTTTTTTTCTTTAGTTTAGGGGGGGTTCTGTTTCCTTTTTTCCTCTTTTTTTGTCTTTTTATCTTTCTGTTTTTTTCCACATATATAAGTTTTCTTTTAAACATGTAACTATATTTACATAGAGACCAGGAGGTCTATACTCAATGTGTATTTTGACACTGGACTCATATTTAGGTTATACATGTTATTAATGTAATCCTGATCCCTATGTATCAATATCATTGTTATGTTTATCATTACTCTTTTTGCTCTGTATTTTGTGTCTTGTTTTTGTTTTTTGGAAAAAAAGCTAATAAAAAGATTTTAAAAGAAAAGAAAGCATCTTGATCGGTTGGGTACTTGGCTGGGTTGAAGTCTAACATGGGCAGGACCTACATAGTGAATGGTAGGACTCTGGGGAGTGTTGTAGAGCAGAGGGATCTAGGAGTGCCGGTGCATGGATCCTTGAAGGTGGCATCACAGGTAGACAAGGTGGTCAAAAAGGCTTTTGGCACATTGGCCTTCATCAGTCAGAGTACTGCGTTGGGAGGTCATGTTAAAGTTATATAAGAGATTGATGACGCCACATTTAGAGTATTGTGTTTAGATTTCCAAGGATGTTGCCAGGACTAGAGGGCCTGAGCTATTGGAGAGTTGAGCATGCTAGGACTCTATTCCTTGGAGCACAGGAGGATGAAGGAGGATCTTATAGAGGTGTACAAATCATGAGAGGAGTAGATCGGGAAACGCACAGTCTCCTGCCCAGAGTAGGGGTATCGAGAACCAGAGAACAGAGGTTTAAGATAAGGAAGAAACCTTAGTGGTAACTTTTTCACACAAAGGGGGCAGTTGAGGCAGGGACCATCACAACATTTAAGAAACATTTTGACAGGCACGTGAATAGGCCAGGCTTAGAGGGACATGGGCCAAACGCTGGCAGGTGCGACTAATGTAGATGGGCATGTTGGTCGGTGTGGACAAGTTGGGCTGATGCCTGTGTCCGTGCTGTTTGAGTCTATGACTCTATGATTCTAACTCAGTGGGTCAGACAGCATGTATGAAGGGAATGGACACCTCACTCTTCCATTTTCCTAGCCTCCCCCTCCCCTGACTCTCAGTCTAAAGAAGGGTCTCTACCCGAACGTCATCCATTCCCCGTGACCCGCGTGGGTTTTCTCCGAGATCTTTGGTTTCCTCCCACACTCCAAAGACGTTCAGGTTCGTAGGTTAATTGCCTTGGTATAAATGTAAATTGTTCCTAGTGTGTGTAGGGCAGTGTGAGTGGATCGCTGGTCAGTGTAAACTAAATTGCATGCGGTGACAGGCAGGTTTTTGGATGAAAGATTGAGTTTATACTGGTCTAACCTTCAGGAGAAGATCTCCTTGAAGCCTCTGTAAATCCACAGCCGTCTTCAGACCGTTCCTGCTGGCTTTGTTGACCCCAGCTATGGCTCTCTGGACTTGGAGGGTGTGAGCCCGCCTGTTCTCTGAAGACCAAGGCACGTCTGGATCTCCCCCTCTGCATCCTCCGTGTGATTCTGCTGAACTGCAGGGGCGCGGGAAGCTCTCGTTCCTCCTCGGCGAGGCTGGCCCTCGGCGACCGGCCCTCGGTCGGATGTGGGGAGAGCCGGTCTCCCGACCCCAGGCCACTCTCCGAGGCTGGACTCTGCTCACCACTGGAGGACCTCGCATCCCGGGTGGGAATGAAGCTCCTGCGTTCAAACCCAACGCTAGTCAGATCTTTGGTGAGTGCCTGATGGAGGATTGGCGGCGGATCTCCCAACCTCAACGTGTCTTCAGGGCGAGCACTGTGGACAATGGTGTCTTTATCCCCTGGGCCAGCAGCCTGCCCCAACCTCACAAGGCTTGGCCCATGTGGCCTTTGCTCATCACCAGATGGCCCCACGTCCCTTGACCCCCGCAAACATTTTCCCCCTGCCCCATCCAGGACGGTTTGAGATTTGTTTCCGTGGCTGGAGAGGACAGTGGAGAGGTCCCTCCCCAGATGGCCACTGCCTGTCGGAGGGGGCAGAGGGTCCCGTGTGTGCCTTGCAGCGGGTGGGGGCTGGGTGTGAGGCAGGTCCAAACCCAACTGGGAATGACAGTCAAAGCGGGCCGAGCCTGTAGATAACGCCGGCTCCAGGTGGGAGGCGTTGATGGGCCGGCCTTGGTGGGAATTGTGAGCGGCTGACCGTGGAGAGACGGGCCTGGGGACAGGGTCTGCCTGTCTAGCTGAGGGCTGGCTGAGCAGGGCTGCGGCCTTCTGCAGGAAGCGGTCCAGGTCTGCTTTCTGCCGCTGTGCCTGGGCGATGGTGAGCTCCTTGTACTTGTGGCCGGAGTTGGCCATCTCTCGCCGGCTGTGGTGGCCGTGCCAGGCGCCCCTCCCTGACAGGGCCTGGGCCTGGGGCTGGGCCTGGGCGGTCTTGGCCCCCTCCACCACCATCCCACCAGGGGGCAGACAGGCATGAGGGTTCCCCTTCACCAGGCCGGGGCCCCACCGCTCTGCCGCCACCTTGCCACGACCAGTCACCGTGTCGGCCGGCTGGTCGCCGGGGCAAGGTGTGAAGGAGCCGATGGTGATCCTGCGTCTGAGGATGGGAGAGAGGAGCTGGTGCTTGACGCCGGGGATGCCGCAAGGCCGGCTCTGGAGAGCGGGCATCGACCCATCGCCCCGGCCCTGAGGCCTCGGAGCCTGGGCCCGACCTGACGATGCCTTCCTGCCAAGGTGAGCCGCCAAACCAAACTGTGTCTCCATCCTCCCCGCCCCGCTCTGAAAAATAAACAGACAAGGTTCATGCCGAGTATTCACCCCAACGCCGCATCGAGTGTAGCTATGAGATACAGCGCGGAAACAGGCCCTTCAGCTCACCGACTCTGTGCCGGCCATCTGTCCCCGCACATTAACACTATCCCACACACACTAGGGACAATTTACAAAGCCAATTAGCCCCGCACGTATTAGCCCCCAACACTAGAATGTTGCCAGGGTTCCAGCAACTATGTTACAGAGAAAGGTTGAACAAGTTAGGTCTTTATTCTTTGGAGCGCAGAAGGTTAAGGGGGGACTTGATTGAGGTCTTTAAAATGATGAAAGGGATAGACAGAGTTGACGTGGATACGTTTTTCCCATTGAGGGTAGGGAAGATTCAAACAAGAGGGCATGACATGAGAATTAAGGGACAGAGGTTTCGGGGTAACGTGAGGGGGAACTTCTTTACTCAGAGGGTGGTGGCTGTGTGGAATGAGCTTCCAGCAGAAGTGGTGGAGGCAGGATCGATTTTAACATTTAAGAGTAAGTGGATAGGTATATGGACGTGAAGGGAATGGAGGGGTATGGTCTGAGTGCAGGTAGATGGGACTAGAGGAAAACAAATGGTCGGCACGGACTGGAAGGGCCGAGAGGGCCTGTTTCCGTGCTGTAATTGTTATATGGTTATATATGGTTATTTGGAATGTGGGAGGAAACCGGAGCACCCGGGGGGAAACCCATGCAGTCACAGGGAGAACGGACAAACTCCACACAGACAGCATCCGTAGTGTGGATGGAACCCGGGTCTCCCGCTGCCGACCCTGAGATACAACGTGGACACCGGCTCTTCAGCCCACCGAGTCTGCGCCGACCTTCAATCTTCCTTTCTATGTTATCCCACTTTCTCACCCACTCCCCACACACTGGGGGCAATGTGGGAGGAAACCAGGCCTCGGGAGGTAACCCATGCAGTCACAGGGAGAGCGTGCAAACTCCACCCACCAGCACCCATGGTCAGGATCGAACCTTGGTCTCTGGCGCTGTGAGGCAGTAGCTCTACCCGCAGCGCCATTGTGTTGCCCTTCAGTGTTTCAAGGAACTGCCACTGACCCTGGGATCTATCGTGTTCACCTCAAAATGACAGTGGTGCAGCGGGTGGAGCTGCTGCCTCAGAGTGCAAGTAGCCCAGGTTCAATCCTGGCCTCGGGTACTATCTGTGTGGAGATTTCACCGGGTTCCTCCGGGTGCTATAGGTTCCCAAAGGCGTGCGAGTTTGCAGGTTAAGCGGCCCTCTGTAAATTGCCCCTAGTGTGTAGTGAGTGGATTAGATAGTGGGATAACATAGAACTCGTGTGAAGGTAGACACAAAATGCTGGAATAACTCAGCGGGACCGGCAGCGTCTCTGGAGAGAAGGAATGGGTGACGTTTCGGGTCCAGACCATTCTTCAGATGGACGTCAGGGGAGTGGGCGGGACAGAGATAAAATGTAGTTGGAGACAGTCAGACTAGTCAGAGAACTGGGAGGGGGGAGGGGATGGAGAGAGGGGGATAACAAGGGCTGTTTGAAGTTAGAAAAGTCAATGTTGATACCGCTGGGATGTGAACTACCAAAGCAAAATATGAAATGCTGGGCCTCACTCTGACAATCTTATACACATCTAAACGATCACCCTTCAGCCTCCTGCGCTCCAGGGAATAAAGTCCGAGCCTTAAAGTCTTTTTTTTGATATAACCAAAAATAATTTATTCACCTATTTAAGGGCCTGTCCCACTTTCACCACCTAATTCATGACGTTTTTTACTCGTGGACATTTTTCATCAGGCTAGAAAAACGCCGCGACCTACTTAATGCCACGAGTACCTACGACTAGCATCCCGGCCTGCTACGGCCTACCCACGACCTCGTGACGACCATGCTGCGAGTACGAGTCGAGGGCAAACTCGGCAGAGGTCGTGAATTTGGTCGTGAAAGTGGGACAGGGGCTTTACAATAATACGTACTATACTAAATTATTCAAAATAAACCCACCGCCACAATACAAGCAAAACAAATATACTAAATAAACGAGCATACAAATATATCATCATCCTTATTGAGGATACAGTGCACCCCCCGCGGTGCCCAGCGGTCCTGGAATCCCCCAGAGTGCCCGTGCACAGCGCGTGTTCCCTCTCTAACACCACCCGGGCGCGGACGTAACCCCGGAAAAGGGGCAGGCAGGCAGCCGGCTCGGGCAGGGCCTACTTCCACCTGGCTCGCGGATAGCCCAGCTTGGCCAGGCCCAGGAGCAACCCAACCAGGGCATCCTCAGCCCTACCCTCTCCCTTACGCACTAGGTGTCTGAAGATGCGGATGGTGGGGGTGAAGTGCGGCCAGAAGGCAAGGAGCAGCCCCTTCCTAGCCTTACAGTCAGGGTGAATCTACGTCTGAGTCAAAGACCAGGGGGCAAGTACCGGGGCAGGGAAAGAGAGAAAACTCGGTTTAATGTTAAAACTGCTTGAACCCAATTGCTAAGGACACTAGGGAGGGAGTGGTGGGTTGAGCTAGTGGTTCACACTCCCTCCCGCACTCTGTGCGGAATTTCCTGGATCAAACCATCAATAAAACGGCTGCTCTTTTTTAGTTTAATTTAGAGATAATAGACAATAGGTGCTGGAGTAGGCTATTCGGCCCTTCGAGCCAGCACTGCCATTCAATGTGATCATGGCTGATCATCCCCAATCAGTACCCCATTCCTGCCTCCTCCCCATATCCCCTGACTCCGCTATTTTTAAGAGCCCTATCTAGCTCTCTCTTGAAAGCATCCAGAGAACCTGCCTTCTGAGGCAGAGAATTCCACAGACTCACCACTCTCTGAGAGAAAAAGTATTTCCTCATCTCCGTTCTAAATGGCTCCTCATTCTTAAACTGTGGCCCCTGGTTCTGGACTCCCCCAACATCGGGAATGATGCAGCACGGAAACAGGCCCTTGGGTACACACCGATCAGTGATAACCAGCACCCTAACAAAATCCTACACGCTACGGGGGCAATTCACTTTGGGATCACGGAGACATGGCTCCAGGGTGACCAAGGCTGGGAGTTGAACATCCAGGGAGATGCAGCGAGACCTGGTTGTCATGGTACACCAGTCATTGAAAGTAGGCATGCAGGTGCAGCAGGCAGTGAAGAAAGCGAATGGTATGTTAGCATTCATAGCAAAAGGATTTGAGTATAGGAGCAGGGAGGTACTACTGCAGTTATACAGGGTCTTGGTGAGGCCACACCTGGAGTATTGCGTACAGTTTTGGTCTCCCAATCTGAGGAAAGACATTCTTGCCATAGAGGGAGCACAGAGAAGGTTCACCAGACTGATTCCTGGGATGGCAGGACTTTCATATGAAGAAAGACTGGATAGACTCGGCTTGTACTCGCTAGAATTTAGAAGATTGAGGGGGGATCTTATAGAAACGTAAAACATTCTTAAGGGGTGGGTCAGGCTAGATGCAGGAAGATTGTTCCCGATGTTGGGGAACTCCAGAACAAGGGGTCACAGTTTAAGGATAAGGGGGAAGTCTTTTAGGACCGAGATGAGAAAAACATTTTTCACACAGAGAGTGGTGAATCTGTGGAATTCTCTGCCACAGAAGGTAGTTGAGGCCAGTTCATTGGCTATATTTAAGAGGGAGTTAGATGTGGCCCTTGTGGCTAAAGGGATCAGGGGGTATGGAGAGAAGGCAGGTACAGGATACTGAGTTGGATGATCAGCCATGATCATATTGAATGGCGGTGCAGGCTCGAAGGGCCGAATGGCCTACTCCTGCGCATATTTTCTATGTTTCTATGAACCTACAAACCTGTACGTCTATGAGGTGTGGAAGAAACCGGAGCACCCAGAGAAAACCCATGCAAGTTATGGGGAGAATGTACAAACAGCACCCGTAGTCAGGATTGAACCCGGGTCTCTGGTGTTGTGAGGCAGCCACCCTGCTGCTCTGTGCAGGGGTATGGTGTTGTGCGGGGATAGTCTTGCCGATCTGTATGTAAAAAGAAATCATTTCAAGGTGGCTGGTACACGATAAAGAAACCATTAACCGTTGAATAAAAATATGCCATAAAATCACCTACCTATTGTCCAATGCGCTGTGGTAGGAATGATCTGCAGATGCTGGTTTAAACTGGTTGAATAAGGGTCTCGACCCAAAACGTTGCCTATTCCTTCTCTCCAGAGATGCTGCCTGCCCCACTGAAGTTACTCCAGCTTTTTGTGTCTATCTTCAGAGTGGTAGGAGTCAGACAATTGTCCCCCCGAGAGCCCCTGTTGCCCAGATGTACCCAGGGTGTAAACACTGCCCAGGGCACTGCCCGGCCCTCAGTTCCCTCGCGGGTGTGAGGGCAGGTTCTGTGCGGTGCCTCGCTGTCCTGGTTCCTCAGCGCACTGTCCCAGGGCTGGCACAGCAGAACGCTGGCCTGTACTCACTGATCCGCCCACAGCCTGCCAGCCCTGCACATTACCATAGACACACACACAATGCCAGCTCTTCATCATTCCATCCTCTCACTGCATTCCGACTGTTCTCCTCCCCCCCCCCCCTCAGCAATTTGACCTGTTGCAAATCTCTGATATCCTCCGATCGGTTTATAGTTTAGAGATACAGCCGGGAAACAGGCCCTTCGCCCCACTGAGTCCGCACCGACCATCGATCACCCGTTACGCTAGTTCTGTGTTTGCCCACTTCTACATCCACTCCCGACGCATTAGGGGCAATTTACAGAGGGCCAATTAACCTACAAACCTACACGTCATTGGGATGTGGGTGGAAACAAGAGAAAACCCACGCTGTCACGGGGAGAACGTGCAAACTCCACATGGACAGCACCCATAGTCAGGATTGAACTGGGGTCTCTGGCGCTGTGAGGGGTGTGGTGGGGTGGGTTGAGGATGGGATGGGGCAGAGTGGTGTGGGGCGGGTGGAATGGGGTGGGGCGGGGCAGGATGGTGTGGGATGGGGAGGAGTGAGGTGGGTTGGGGTGGAGCAGGGTTTGGGTGGGGTGGGGCAGGGTGGGGTGGGAAGGGGAGGGGGGTGTTGTGGGGTTGAGCATGGTTTGGGTGGGCTGGGATGGGGTGGGTTAGGTTGGCGTGGGGCAGGGTAGTGTGGGATGGGGAGGAGTGAGGTGGGTTGGGGTGGAGCAGGGTTTGGGTGGGGTGGGGCGGGGAAGGGGAGGGGTGTGGTGGGGTGGGGTTAAAACAGAGTTTGGATGGGGTGTGGTGCAGTGTGGATGGGGTGGGGTGCAGTGAGGGTGGGGTGGGGTGGGTTAGGGTGGGGTGGGGTGGGGGAAGTGATGGACATCATCTTCACCCCCCTCCCCACCGCACGATGACTCCAGCGGGCAGGCCAGCAGTTGCGGGGTGCGTGCTTGGGGAAGGACCATTCCAAAGGTCAGACGTCAGCAGAGTCCATGAATGAGGCTTTGTGTGTCCCTTCACATGTCCGTTAGTGAGTGGGCCCATTGTTTCCCTGTCTGAGACTTTGTGTGAAGGAAGTCAACATGTGGATGTTTCCTTCTGCTGTTTGTGTAGGAAGGAACTACAGGTGCTGGTTTAAACCGAAGATAGACACAAAAAGCTGGAGTAACTCAGCGGGACAGGCAGCATCTCTGGAGAAAAGGAATGGGTGACGTTTCAGGTCGAGACCTTTCTTCAGTTAGGTCTGGACATCAAGTAAGTTTCAAAGAGGTCCCCCTCATCCTTCTAAACTCCAGGCCCAGTGCCTTCAAATGCTCATCATATGTTGACCCAATCATTCCAGGATCATTCGTAAACCTCCTCTGGACAATCTCCAACGCCAGCACATCCTTCCTCAGATATGGAGGCCAACAAACCATTTTATTCACCCCACGTTACCCGGAGTAGACTTGATGGGCTGAGTGGCCTAAGTCTGCTCCTACGACTTATGACCTTATGAAGTTACTCCTTACAACTCCCTGTTTGGCGCTGTATCTCCATCTGTATCTGTAGTGCCGTTTGCCTGCGTTGGGCTGATATTCCACATCTACCATTTCCTCTGGCCGCTCGTTTCATACACCTACCACCTTCTGTGTGAATACGTTGCCCCTTAGATCACTTCTAATTCATTCCTCTCTCACTTTACACTTAGTTTTAGACTCCCCCACCCTATGGAAAATACTTCACCCATCCACATATCTCTTCCCCTCATGATATTCTGCGGCTTCATCAGGTCACCCCTCAGCCTCCTACTCTCCAGGGAAAAGAAGTCCCAGCCTGTCTGATGTATTCGATAAATCGCCGGACTCAGACGACAGAGTTTGATCCACTCAGTAATTTATTACACTACCGAATAAGGCACGTACGCTCACAAATCCCTGAACATCCCGAATCCACAGCAGAGCACGCCGCAGGATGTTCCTGTCCTCCATCACCTGGCACTGTTTGTGACACGGTGCAAGGCTGGGGCTCTCTCAGTGAAAGGACGCACGACCCCATCCTTTATGGCATTTCTTATCAGAGCAGGCCGCGCCACTGCCCCCTCCCCGAGCCATTCATAAGCCCCCCTCTCCTGTAACGTTTCTGCGCTACTAGCGACAGGGGGCGCGAGCGGTCTATCTAACTATTGCTGTTGTGTTTTGTTCACCAATGCCACACTTTCCCATAGAATGGCCTGATAAAGGCCACGTTCCCAGACAAGGTGTCCCCACACATGGACAGGTGCAGAACATATCTCCCACTTGTCTGGGAAACAGTATGTTGGAATCTGGTTTTCGAGGGACTAAGGGCTACTAATTTAGCTGATAACTCCATTTCACATTTTAGCTGAAATTGTCTGTTTAACCCTTACACTACACTGTCAGTCCCTCCCTATAACTCAAGCCATCCAGAATCGGCCATATCCTGCTGAATCCTGTCTGCACCCGTTCCAGATTAATGCCATCCTTCCTGTCGTGCTCCAAATGTGACCATACCCACGCCTTGTACAACTGCAATACAAACCTAACTCCTGTACTCATTGCCCTGGCTACTGAAGGCAAGCTTGCAAGTACCTCCTTCACCACCCTGCACGTCTGTGGTACCACTGGCGGGGAATTATGCTGTTGTACCCCTGGATCTCTCTGTTCCACAACATTGCCAGAGCCCTACGTCCTGACCTGGTCTATCAAACTAAACCGCAACAACTCGCACGTCCAAGTTATTACATCTTTATTGCTATTATATTTATTATATTTATTATCCATCTATCCATCTATCCATCTAGCTATCTCTCTATCTCTCTATTCTATCATCTATCTATCTTATCTATCTATGATCTGATCTATCTGATCTATCTGATCTATCTGATCTATCTGATCTATCTGATCTCTCTATCTCTCTATCTCTCTATCTCTCTATCTCTCTATCTCTCTATCTCTCTATTCTATCATCTATCTATCTTATCTATCTATGATCTTATCTATCTTATCTATCTTATCTATCTTATCTATCTTATCTATCTTATCTATCTTATCTATCTTATCTCTCTATCTCTCTATCTCTCTATCTCTCTATCTCTCTATCTCTCTATCTCTCTATCTCTCTATCTCTCTATCTCTCTATCTCTCTATCTCTCTATCTCTCTATTTTATCATCTATCTAATCTATCTATCTATCCAATCTATCTTATCTATCTATCTAACTATCAAATCTATCTAACTATATTTATTATTATTATTTATTAGTTATTACATCTGCCATGACGTGGCCCACTTCCCCAGTTTATCTAGATCCTGTTATATTATTAGATAACCTTCTTCATTATTTATACACTACAGCATCTGCATCTTACTAACCATGTTAACAACCATGTATCTCTAAGCTAAACTATGCCCTCTGATCCTTCACATTTCCACATTGGGGGAAAAACCTGCTCCACAGTCAAAGTAAGTCCTGTAATTCTGCGTAGGAAGGAACTGCAGAGGCTGGTTTAAACTAAGATAGACGCAAATTGCTGGAGTAACTCAGCGGGTCAGTCAGCATCCCTGGAGAGAAGGAATGGCACGAGGCCCCTCTTCAGACTGAGTCAGGGGAGAAAGAAACTAGAGATATGGAAGGGTACAAAGAACATGAAGAGGACCGATCAAAGCGGACGATGATCAAAGAAATGTCCAAAGGTTCATTGTCAGCTGAGGGGAAGGTGTCAACGAGGCATACAAACAGTAAAACAGTAAAACTAATTCTGTCTGAAGAAGGGTCTCGACCTGAAACGTCGCCCATTCCTTCTGTGCAGAGAGATTGCCCGACCGGCTGAGTTACTCCAGCACTCTGTCCCTACCGAGCCCACAACTAACAACAGTCAGTTTCCTTTATCATCGTCACTTTTTTACATATCTTTCATTCATTTAGTTTAGTTTAGTTTTAGTTCAGCCCACCGAGTTCGCACTGACCAGCGATCCCCGCACATCACAATATCCTGCACTAGGGACAATTCTTACATTTATACCAGGCCAATTAACCTGCAAACCTGAGTGTGGCAGGAAACCGGGGAGAACATGCAAACTCCGTACGGACAAGCACCTGTAGCCAGGATCGAACCTGGGTCTCTGCCGCTGGGTAAGCACTGTAAGGCAGCAACTCTACCGCTGTGCCACCATGAACCCAATATCTCTCTATATCTCTCCATATCACCGTCCATATCTCGTGCTTTCTTCTCCCCCTGACTCTCAGCCTGAAGAAGGGTCTCGTCTCGAAATGTCATCCATTCCTTCTCCCCAGAGATGCTGCCTGTCCGCTGAGTTACTCCAGCATTTAGTGTTTGTCTTCAGTGTAAAGCAGCATGTGCAGTTCCTTCCTTCACAGCGAGCCTCGGGTGGCGGTGGGGAGTGTGAGCTGCCTGCTCGCTCGGTGGGCAGAGAACCGCTGGCTCACAGCGACCCTGAAATACCCACTGTTGCGCCACTTGCACCTTGACCGGTGGCAAACCGGATACCATGGCAACACGCACCATGTAACCAGCCATTACCTGCTCTGTTAGACAATAGACAATAGGAGCAGGAGTAGGCCATTCGACCCTTCGAGCCAGCACCGCCATTCACTGTGATCATGGCTGATCATCCACAATCAGTACCCCATTCCTACCTTCTCCCCATATCCCTTGACTCCGCTATCTTTAAGAGCTCTATCTAACTCTCTCTTGAAAGCATCCAGAGAATTGCCCTCCACTGCCTTCTGAGGCAGAGAATTCCACACACTCACAACTCTCTGGGTGAAAACGTTTTTCCTCATCTCCGTTCTAAATGGCCTACCCCTTATTCTTAAACTATTCCCCTGGTTCTGGACCCCCAACATCAGGAACATGTTTCCTGCCTCTAGTGTGCCCAATCACTAACAAATAATCTTTCAATATGTTTCAATAAAATCCCCTCACATCCTTCTAAATTCCAGAGTATACAAGCCCAGCCGCTCCATTCTCTCAACATATGACAGTCCCGCCATCCCGGGAATTAACCTTGTAAACCTACGCTGCACTCCCTCAATAGCAAGAATGTCCTTCCTCAAATTTGGAGACCAAAACTGCACACAATACTCCAGGTGTGGTCTCACTAGGGCCCTGTACAACTGCAGAAGGGCCTCTTTGTTCCTATACTCCTCTTGTTATGAAGGCCAACTTGCCACTCGCTTAAAGGGAAGGAGCTGCTCGGGGTTGAACTCTTCTGCAAATTCTCTTGCTCTCATTGCAATTTAGAAAATCGGCCTTTAAGAACCATTGATCAGGTGGGATAAGCAGTACTGCCAGGGTGTAGAAACATCTTTCCATCCACAAAAAACTATGTGTTCAAAACCTAACAATGCTGAACCACTATTGAACTCTTTGATGTCCCTCGTATTATCCTTGATCGCACTTTGCTGGTGTTACCTCGCACTAAACATTATTCCCTTATCGTGTATCTATACACAGTAAATGGATCTATTGTGATCATGTATTGTCTTTCAGCTGGCTGGTTAGCACGCGACAAAAAGTGTTTCACTGAACCTCGGAACAATAAACTAAAATAAATGTGACAATAAACTAAACTCAATCTAGCATCAGGATATGGATGGTCTAGACACTCTCTTATACAATTTAAAATATTACATAGACTACATTATTCAAAATCCAAATTACATAGTATTTTTTCAAATGTTTCAAACAATTATGTCATCTGTATTTCTATACATTTTTTTTATTGCAGATAGGAAAAAAATAGAGAAAAATATGTCAGCACTTAGAAGCTAACAACGCATTCATTTACAAATTGTATAAAAATTACTAAATTTTGGACAGAAATATTTAAGATAATTTTGAATGTTGTTAATATGAATCTGATCCCTGACTCAAAATTAATAATATTGGGAATATTAGAAACAGATCAACTAATAACAACAAATCAAAGATTTTTTATTGATTACAGTTTAATAATTGGGAAAAAATTAATATTGAAATTCTGGAAAGGTCCTACATCCCCCACAACCAAAATGTGGATTACAGGAATGTCGGAGACACTTCATCTGGAAAGATTAAGGCTTGTCCTACTGGACAAGTTGGATCTTTTCAGAGGAATATGGTCTCCAGTTATTGAATATTTAAAGGGTCAAAATGGCTCGGTGCAAGAGCCTGACTGAAGCCTGAATAAAGGAATGGATGAAGAATCATACATAACAAATCATGGATATATCTCCAACGATGGATAACCTGTTTAACACTCCACTCATTTTTTTTTGATTTTCTATTTTTACTTTATTTTTCTCTATTTTTTCCTATCTGCAATAAAAAAAATGTATAGAAATACAGATAAGACATAATTGTTAATATTAATAATATTACGAATGCATGTGACAAGTATATTCTTTTAATATGTACTTACGTCCAAAAAAAATATTTAACAAGGATATGGATGGTCTCAATGACACATACATTATAGGAACACTGTACTGTTCACAGCGAGATTTCTTTGGACAAGGGTAAGGTTGTAAATCTTATGGTTCTGTTTTGTCAGCGCACTTTATTGAGGCAACTCACAAAATTTATGTTCATTTGTACCTAATGGATTCTGCAGGCATCTGCACCTCCCTTTTATTTTGTCTATTAACTGTCCAGAGGTCATTTAATTAAGCTACTCATTGCAATCGATGGTTCGTATTCTTAATAAAAGGATAGCACTAAGTGCTTTATCCTTCAGTTTAACTGTATTTTCATTCTCTTATTTTATGTGGGGTCTTACTAAGAATATGTTTTGGTTTATTTGTTTTTAGTTTCAGAGGTAGCGAGCGGAAACAGGCCCTTTGGCCCATCAGGTCCGTGCCAACCAGCGATCCCCGTAAACTAGCACTATCCTACACGCACTAGGGACAAGTTATAATTTTTACCGAAGCCAATTAACCTACAAACCTGTACGTTTTTTTAAGTGTGGGAGGAAACTAGAGCACCCGCAGGTCACAGGGAGAACGTACAAACTCTGTACAGACAGCACCCGTAGTGGGGATCGAACCCGGGTCCCTAGCGCTGTGAGGCAGTAGCTCTACCGCTGTGACACCATGTGACCCCTTTGTGTATCTGTAAGTTTTTACAGTATGAGAATGAAAGACGAAACAGCCAGAAATGACAACTGTTTTATTTTTAAGACATGCTTAAACGTTGTCTCATGATTATCTTTCACAAACAGGAAGATATATCCTTACAGATTATGAATAAATGCAGATTAAGTAAATGTTCTTCACAGTTAGGTATTCACTGCTGCCTGATGCATCGAACAAACATTAGGCTTCAATATTGCACTTGCCAAAGTCTTAAAGCACGGAGCGATAACATGCGTAAGAAGGAACTGCAGATGCTGGTTTAAACCGAAAATAGACACAAAATGCTGGAGTAACTCAGCTGGACAGGCAGCATCTCTGGAGAGAAGGAGTGGGTAATGTTTCAAGTCGAGAAGGGCCTCGACCCAAAATGTCACTTATTCCGTCTATCCAAATGCTGCCTGTCCCGCTGAGTTACTCCAGCTGTTTGTGTCTATGAGAGATAACATGCAATGTACCAGTGGGGTTACGTACTGGATGGAAGAGATTCTAGATGCTTGGCTGGATGGGCAGTTAATGAATGATGCATAAGGAGCAGAATTTGTTAAACATTCTTGTTCTCTTTTGATCTTGCAGATTACGAAGACTTGCACTAAACTATTCAACGTCACCCCAGAAGTGGCTTTCCATTGCAATCTTTAGTGCAATGAATGGATTGGAGTTTGTTGGGACAGTGTTGGGTGTCTGGATTAAGATTCGGATTATATATAGGGGAGATGTAGGAAGGAACTGCAGATTCTGGTCTATACCGAAGATAGACACAAAATGTAACTCAACGGGTCAGGCAGCACCTCTGGAGAGAAGGAATCAGTAACGTTTCAGGTCAAGACCCTCCTTCAGATTGCTTATATCGAAGTTTGATGAAGGGTCTCGACTCGAAATGTCACCCATTCCTTTTATTGAGTCACTCCAGCATTTTGTGTCAAACTTGTTTATTTTGGGACCATCACGAGAGGTAAGTTTGATTTGTCTTTGTGCGAATAGCTTGGGGTTATGTGGCTTGTTCAAATGGATCTATCCAAGTGTACAGAACAGGACTGCAGCGTCCAAAAATGGATGGATGGATTGGGTATGAATTATTCGATGGGAAGATCGTTTCAACTTAATTAAGATTTACTAACGATTGCACATAATCTCCATCTGTGGCTAATATGGCTTTCAGATATTTCATTACATTTCAAAAAATAACCTATAGCATTGTAAATTCATTACAATATATTTGTAATGCAGCTAATTCATGAAAGCAGACAAAATCCAGTTGATGTCGAGGTCAGTTACAGTTACACAGAGTCTAATGGTGATAATACTCTGCTCCGTGAATGACCAGAACGTGGGATCCAGTCTGACTATCTACCCAGCCAGAGTTCACAGTCAGTGCAGGACAGTTTGTAAACCACGGTAAATCCACACCAGGCCCACGACTCTCGCTCACACCTGCAAAAGATCATAAATTCATAAGGTATAGGAGCAGAATTAGGCCATTCGGCCCGTCAAGTCTACATTCAATTATGGCTGATCTAGCTTGCGGAATTGTAGGGGGAGGGGGTGTGGGAGAGGAGGGAGTCACGGAGCTACACAACGCGACAGCAACTTGCCCATGCTGACCAATGTGTCTCACTAAGCAACTCCCACTTCATAGGTTCATTAGTGATAGGAGCAGAATCAGGCCATTCAGCCCATCAAATCTACTACGCCACTCAATCGTGACTGATCGTGATCTTTCCCTCTCAACTCGATTCTCCTGCCTTCTCCCCATAACCCCTGACACTTGTACGAATCAGGAATCTGTCAGTCTCCGCCGTAAAAACATCCATTGACTTGGCCTCCACTGCCGTCTGTGGCAATGGGTTCCACAGATTCACCACCCTCTGGCTAAAGTGGTCCTCCTCATCTCATTTCTAAACGTACGTTCTTTTATTCTGAGGCTACGGCCTCTCATTGGTGGAAACATCCCCTCCACATCCATACAATCCAAGCCTTTCACTACCCAGTAAGTTTCAATGAAGTCCCTCCCTCATCCTTCTAAACTCCAGCGAGTACAGGCCCAGTGCCGTCAAACGCCCTAACCATATGCTAACCCACTCATTCCTGGGATCAATCTTGGAAATCTCCTCTGGACCCTCTCCAACACCAGCACATCCTTCCTCAGATATGGGGCCCAAAACTGCTCACAATAGTCCAAATAAGGTCTGGCCAGGGCCTTATAGAGCCTCAGCATGTATCCCTCAGAGATCCTGCAACATCTTTGGTTAGTTGGATTAGCATGAAATAAATCTGAGGATCTGCAAATCCTTTTACACAGATTTGTATGACAAAAGACCACAGACAGTACCTCCTCCAGAACTTCCTGTCCTCAATCACGGAGGTCTTGGAGGACAGCAAGCGGGAGAGTCTGGACCAACCACTGACCCTAGAGGAGCTGACTGGCTCCATCCGTTCCTTTGACTCGAATAAAACTCCCGGAAGCGATGGCTTACCGGCTGAGTTGTATTTGGCTCTGTGGGACTGGATGGGCCCGGACCTGCTAGAAGTGTACAACAACATGCTTCTGGCAGGTAGCATGTCAGACTCCATGAGGAAGGGCAACATCACCCTAATCTACAAGCAGAAGGGGGAGATGAAGGACATAAAGAATTGGAGACCCATAACACTCTTGAATGTGGACTACAAGATCCTGTCCAAGGCCATCGCCAACCGGGTCAAGTCTGCTCTGGGACAGGTGATCCACCCGGACCAAACCTGTGCTGTACCTGGCAGGAAAATCTCAGACAGCCTAGCGCTGCTGAGAGATACCATCGCCTACGTGCAGGACAGACGGGTGGATGCCTGCCTAGTCAGCTTGGACCAGGAGAAGGCCTTCGACAGGATTTCGCACACGTACATGAGGGACGTGCTCTCCAAAATGGGGTTTTGGGGAGGGAATCAGAAATTGGATCAAACTGCTCTACACCAACATCCGTAGTGCAGTCCAAATCAATGGGTGGGAATCAGACAGTTTCCCTGTAAGGTCTGGAGTTAGGCAGGGTTGCCCTCTCTCTCCTGTCTTGTTTGTCTGCTGTATTGAACCTTTTGCTGAATCCATCAGGAAGGATGCGGGCATAAGAGGAGTGACATTGCCAGGCAGTGGGGGCATTCAAGTAAAGACCTCCCTGTACATGGACGATGTCGCTGTCTTCTGCTCGGATCCAGGGTCGGTTCGCAGACTGATTAGTATCTGCGACCAGTTTGAGTCGGCCACGGGAGCCAGGGTGAACCGCAGGAAGAGCGAGGCCATGCTCTTTGGCAACTGGCCTGACAGATCTTCCGTCCCCTTCACCATCAAGCCTGACTTCTTGAAGGTGCTGGGGATCTGGTTCGGGGGGGCTGAGGCATGTAACAAAAATTGGCTGGAGCGGATAGCCAGGGTGGGGAGGAAGCTGGAGCTGTGGAGGCAACGCTCCCTCTCCATAACGGGAAAGAATTTGGTCATCAGGTGTGAGGTGCTCTCGGGGCTGCTGTACTTGGCACAAGTGTGGCCTGTCCCTCCCTCATACGCCACAGGGATCACCCGGGCCATCTTCCACTTCATCTGGGGGTCGAGGATGGACCGGGTGCGACGGGCTACAATGTACAAGTCGGCAGACAACGGGGGTAAAAGCGTGCCCAACGTCGCCCTCATTCTGATGGCCACCTTCGTGTGTGGCTGCATCAGGCGGAGTGTAGAGCTAAGGCACGTGGGCACCAAGTGTCACTACCTGCTGAGGTTCTACCTGTCCGGTGTTGAGAAGGATGGGCCTGGCGCAGGTGCCACGCAATGTGCCAGTCAGCTGGACATTGCCGCCCCATCTGTCGTCGGTGGAAGGGTTCTTCCGGACCAACACCTTTGACCACATGTCCATCGGGCAGTGGTCAGCACAGAATGTCCTGCAGGCACTGCAGGGAAAGGACTCTATGGACCCGGGTGGCGTGTTCCCTGAGCAGACTGCCCAGCTCGTCTGGCAAAATGCCTCATCGCCAGAACTCACCAACAAGCACCAAGACCTGGCTTGGCTGGCGGGTGAGGGGAGCCCTCCCAGTCAGATCCTTCCTGCACCGTCGGAACCTCACTACCAGCGCACGCTGCCCTCGGGACGGCTGCTATGGCGAGGAGACGGTTGCCCACCTCTTCACAGAGTGTGGGTTTGCTAAAAGAGTCTGGAGAAAAATGCAAGGGTCCCTGGTACGCTTTATCCCGAACAGCTCCGTCACAGAGGACTCTGTGATTTACGGACTGTTCCCAGGGACACATTCAGAGACTGACATCGAGTGCTGCTGGAGGGTCATCAACTCGGTAAAAGACGCCCTTTGGTCTGCCCGAGCATTGTTCACCACCCAGCAGAGTGAGATGTCCGTCAGGGAATGTTGCCGACTGGCCCGCTGCAGACTGCAGGAGTACGTGCTGAGGGACGCACTGAAGCTCGGTGCAGCCAACGCCAAGGCTCGGTGGGGGAGGGCCACAGTCTAACGCCCTTCCGCTGCTGGACATGGGGGGGTACAGTATTGTGGAGACGCCCCTCAATATAAGGGAAGGTATCCCACGCCATTGTGGCATGAGTGGGGGACTGATTTGTGGAAACTTGGGAAAAAGAAAATGTCTAAACTGTATTGATCTATTGTACAGCCTCCGAAAATGTCGGATGGATTTTCCGCAAGGTTAATGTATTGTGTATATTTATCATTCGAATAAAGTATATTTTGAAATATAAAAAGCATGAAATAAATCTGAACAGCTCCGTCACAGAGGACTCTGTGATTTACGGACTGTTCCCAGGGACACATTCAGAGACTGACATCGAGTGCTGCGGAGGGTCATCAACTCGGTAAAAAGACGCCCTTTGGTCTGCCCGAGCATTGTTCACCACCCAGCAGAGCGAGATGTCCGTCGGGGAATGTTGCCGACTGGCCCGCTGCAGACTGCAGGAGTACGTGCTGAGGGACGCACTGAAGCTCGGTGCAGCCAACGCCAAGGCTCGGTGGGGGAGGGCCACAGTCTAGGGTCCTTCCGCTGCTGGACATGGGGGGTACGGTATGGTGGAGACGCCCCTCAATATAAGGGAAGGTATCCCACGCCATTGTGGCACGAGTGGGGGACTGATTTGTGGAAATTTGGGGAAAAGAAATGTCTAAACTGTATTGATCTATTGTACAGCCTCCGAAAATGTCGGATGGATTTTCCGCAAGGTTCATGCATTGTATATATTCATCATTTGAATAAAGTATATTTTGAAATATAAAAAAAAAGAAATAAATCTTGGTTTATTATTGCCACGTGTGCCAAGGTGCAGGCAAAAGCTCTATTTTCGTGCGTTTTTGCGTTAACAAAACGACTACACATGATTCTAATCAAGCCATCCACTGCATGTAGGAACGGGATAAAGGGAATAACGTTTAGTACAAGATAAAGTGCGATTAAAGATAGTCCGGGGATCTCAATGAGATAGATGGGAAGTCAGGACCACTCACGCTCACGGTGATAGGATGGTTCAGTTGCCCGATAACAGCTGGGAAGAAATTGTGAATGTAGACACAAAATACTGGAGTAACTCAGCGGGACAGGCAGCATCTCTGGAGAGAAGGAATGGGTGGCGTTTCAGGTCGAGACCCTTCTTCAGAGGGAGGGAGTCAGGGGAGAGGGAGTCTGGAGATATGGAAGGGGAAGGTGTGAAAAGGACAGATCAAGGCAGACAGTGGTAAGGAAATGTCGACTGGTTCATTGTTAGCTGAGGGGAAGGTGAGAATGCGGCATGCCCCTGAATCTGGAGGTGTGCGCTTTCACACTTCTGTACCTCTTGCCTGATGGGAGAGAGGAGAAGATTTCCCTAGTGAATAGCAGCCACTGTAGCAGCTTCTGAAGCAGGCTGAGAAAATGGTGCTGGAAGGTTGGGCTGCGTGAGGTATAAACAACTGCATTTATACCTCACACTGCTTCGGCAAGGCCAGCAGCATAATCAAGGACAAGTCACACCCTGGCCACTCCATCTTCTCCCATCTCCCATCTGGCAAACGGTATAGAAACGTGAAAACACACACCTCCAGATTCAGGGACAGCTTCTTCCCAGCTGGTACCAGGCAACTGAATGGCTCGATTGTTATCATGTATTGTCTTTCTGCTGCCTGGATGGCTCGCAACAAAAGCTTTTCACCGTACCTCGGTCCACGTGACAATTCACTTAACTATCCAACGTCACTACAAATCATTTAATGAAGGCATGGCAATCTCTTCCCTCGGTTTATTACTTGTACTAAAATCTCCTTTGTAGGTGGCACCACAGCAAGGTTTATTGAGCGCAGGCCCCCAGAGTGCGAGGCAGCTTTTACTGCAGCAATCTAAAACAAAATGGATTTGAACTCGGTTGAATTATTTGAATAGATTTTTTTTCTGGGGGTGAGTTATTAAAAGCGATGCTATTTGCTGCCAGCCACTCCACAGATTTATGGCACTGCTTGTAGGAAGGGTATACAGAGGAGGATGTCACCATGGCCTCAGTCTGTGTGAACCTCAGACTGTGGGCTTAGAACAAGATGCTTTATGAGTGGAAGACAGACACTAAAAGCTTGTGTAACCCAGGGGGTCAGGCAATATCTCTGGAGAAAAGGAACAGGTGACGTTTCGGGTCGAGACCTTTCTTTATAAATTCATTCGTTCATATGTAGTAGGAGCAGAATTAAGCCATTTAGCCCATCAAATCTACTCTGCCTAATGAACATCTACTAACGATCTAACATCTATCTTTCACTCTCAACAAAATTCTCTTGCCTTTTCCCTGTAACCCCTGACACCCGTACTAATCACAAATCTGTTCATCTCCTCCTTAAAAATATCCACTGACTTGGCCTCCACAGCCGTCTTTGGCAATGAATTCCACAGTGCGGGCTCGGTGGGCCAAAGGGCCTGTTTCCGCGCTGTATCTCTAAACTAAACTAAACTAAAAATAAACCATCCAAAAGCCTCTTAAATGCCATCATTGTGTCTGCCTCCAGCACCGCCCCTGGCAGCCCGTTCCATGCACTGGCAGCTATCTATGTGAAAAGAAAATTGCTCTGCACATCTCCTTTAAACTTTGCCCCTTTCACCTCAGCTTTACCAATTAAAAAGTAAAAGTCTGAAGAAGGGTCTCGACCCGAAATGTTACCCATTCCTTCTTTCCCTAAATGCTGCCTGTCCCACTGAGTTACTCCAGCTTTTTGTGTCTATCTTCGATTTAAACTAGCCTCTGCAGTTCCTTCCCACATAAAAAGTAAATAGTACTGGCCATGTTACCGGTGGTCTGTTCAATGGTTAACCAGCCTGAGGATGGTGCCTGGTGTTGGGGACAGGGTGACGGTGTGGGTGGATCGCTGGGGACTCAGACCTCCGGTGGTCGGAAGCCCGGGTTGTCGCGGAGCATGAGGGTCTTGCGGGCCTCCCTGTCGGTGACGGGCCGCTGCGAACGCCACTTGTGCGCCTCCTGCAGGCCGGGCTCGAAGTAGTAAATGCAGGCACCAAAACCGACCAGGATCAGGATGGAGATCATCAGGTAGAGCGGGACGAACCAGTCCAGGAAGTGGGGCATCCCTGGGGGAGAGAAGGCAAACAGCAGCTCAATGAAGGCGTCAGACTTTAGATAGACGCAACACACTAGAGTAACTCAGCGGGACAGGCAGCATCTCTGGAGAGAAGGAACGGGTGACAACTGAATCATGTTTCTGCAACCGGAGAGCAGTGCTGAGTTAAGGGCCTGTTCCACTGTACGAGCTAATTCAAGAGCACTTCTGAGTTTAAACAAAAATCAAACTCGTGGTAAGTTCGTAGAGTGTACATAGCGGGTATGTCGGAGCTCGGGACTTCTCTTAGCGGCTCGTAACGCTAACGGCAGGTACTTGGGAAACGCGGTAAGCTCGGGAAGACTCGTGAAGATTTTTCAACATGTTGAAAAACGTCCACGAGAGCCCCGAGTACCGACGAGCGGCCATTACCGTAATTCTCCGAGTTTGAATCAGGGGAAACGCGGGAGAACCCTTGAATTAGCTCGTACAGTGGGACAGCCTCTTTGCTATCGACCTCATTGATGACCCTCGGACTATTCTTAATCGGACTGTGCTGGCTTTACCTTGCACTAAACGTTATTCCCTTAACATGTATCTATACTGTAAATGGGTCGATTGTAATCATGTATGTCTTTCTGCTGACTGGATAGCACGCAACAAAAGTTTTTCACCGTACCTCGGTACACGTGACAATAAACTAAACTGAACTGAACTTCTTCACACTCTAGAGGTACAGTGCGGAAACAGGCCCTTCGGCCCACGAGCCTGCGCCGGCCAGCGATCACCCCGTATAGCGGAACTGCGGCGCAGTGGTTTCGTTGCTGCCTCACGGCGCCAGACACCCGAATTCAATCCTGGCTACAGACAAACTATGGAGTTTGCACGTTCTCCCCAGGACCGCGTGGGTTTCCTCCGGGAGCTCTGGCTTCCCGCCAGACTCCAAAGACCATCTTTGTCAGTCGGGTGATGGATCGGCAGAATCCATAGCCATCGTGGACGGCACGGTGGCGCAGCGGGTAGATCCGCTGCCTCACAGCGCCAGAGACCCCGCGTCCACCCTGCCCTCGGCTGCTCTCTGTGTGGAGTTTGCAATGTTCTCACTGTGACCGCATGGGTTTCATCCGGGTGCTCCGGTTTCAGTTTAGCTGGAAAACGGGGGGCTGACCCTGTAACCCCATCCTGACGGGAGCCAGCTTGGGCTGAACTAGCTTTGGGTAAAATCCCATCTTCATGCCTGCATGGGTGTAAGCTGTGACTGCTGTTTATAAAGCACCCGCTAATTACCACGTCCTTACATGCAGATATAATAAAAATGGCTGCATCAGTGGAGAGTTTGTGTGTGTGTGAGTGGTAAAGAATGTGTGTGAGCGAGTATGTGTGTGTGAGTATGAATATGTGTGTGTGAGTATGTGTGTGTGTGTGTGTGTGTGTGTGTGTGTGAGTATGTGTGTGTGAGTATGTGTGTGTATGAGTATGTGTGTGTGTGAGTATGTGTGTGTATGAGTATGTGTGTGTGAGTATATGAGTCTTGTGTGTATGAGTATGTGTGTGTGAGAAGTCTGGAGGGGGAAACACAGATCAGCCAGTCGACGATCAGAACTACCCGATGCCCATGGGACCCGCTCTGTCACCAAAGCCCAGTGCTGGTGCGATGAGTCTGATCTCTCTGCACATTTATTTCTACACAGGTAGCACAATGATTAAAAAAATACCAGAGTGCAGAATAGGGTGTTACAGCTACAGATGAAAAGTTCAATGCCGCAGTGAGGTAGGTTGGAAGATTGGGGTTGTACCCTAGCTTATGGGGGCGGCACGGTGGCGCAGTGGTAGAGTTGCTGCCTTACAGCGTCAGAGACCCGGGATCAATCGTGACTACGGGTGCTGTCTGTACGGAGTTTGTTCGTTCTCCCCGTGACCTGCGTGGGTTTTCTCACATTCCGTAGACGTACAGGTTTGTAGGTTCATTGAGTTTGGGAAGTTGTAAAATGATCCCTAGTGGGTGTGGGTTAGTGAACGGCAAAGGGCCTGTTTCCGTGCTGTATCTCTAAAGTGTAAAGTCTAAAGACCTTTTAATGGTCTGATAACAATGGTGATTTTAATGATTGGGTTTGCAGCCTCTGATGCGGACAGGATGGAAGAAGAGAGACACTGATCTTGACGTGAAGTCCCGGCATTGTGCTTACCCGACTAGGCATGTACTATCGCTTCGCTGGCTGGTTAGCACGCATCAAATGCTTTTCACTGTACCTTGGTACACGTGACACTAAACTAAACTGAGCTGAACAAAAACAGGGCAGTTATGGCTAGCTACAATGGCTCGTTAGACGTTTCCCTGTGGCTGATATTAAGAAGGGTGTCGACCCGAAAGGTTTAGAGGGCTACGGGCCAAAAGCAGGCAGGTGGGACTAGTGTAGATGGGATATGTTGGTCGGTGTGGGCAAGTTGGGCCGAAAGGCTTGTTTGTACACTGTTTCTCTCTGTCACTCTAACCATCCCATGGAATTGATGGACAGAGGGATCTTGGTGTCCAAGTGCAGAGATGGGCAGAGAAATGGCAGATGGAGTTTAATCCAAGCGAGTGCGAGGTGTTGCACTTTGGGAGGTCGAATGTAAGGGGAAATATATACAATTCATGACATGACCCTTAACAGCATTGATGTATAGAGGGATCTTCGGGTCCAAGACCATAGGTACCTGAAAGTGGCAACACAAATAGACAGAGTGGTAAAGAAGGCATATAGTACGCTTGCCTTTATAGGTTGTTGGGGAATTGAGTATAAGAGTCAAGATACAGTTTTATAGGACTTTGCTCAGGCCACATTTGTAATATTGCATGCAGTTCGGGTCGCCCCATTACAGGACGAACGTGGAGGCTATGCCTGGATAAGGGGGCATAAACTACAGAGAGAGGTTGGACAGACTTGGATTGTTCATAAGTTTATAAGTTTGTATGTAATAGGAGCAGAATTAAGTCATCTAGTCTACTCCGCCATTCAATCATGGCTGATTTATCTCTCCCTCTCAACCCCATTCTCCTCCCTTCTCCCCGTAAACCCTGACACCCGTACTAATGAGGAATCCATCAATCTCTGCCTTAAAAATATCCAATGACTTGGATTGTTTTCTCTGGATTGCCAGAGGTTGTGGGGAAACCTGATTGAAGTATATAAAATGATGAGCGGCATAGATAGGGTAGACAGTCAGGACATTTTTTTCCTAGGGCGGAAATGTTAAAGACTAGAGGGCATAACTTTAAGGTGAGAGGGGCAAAGTTTGAAGGAGATAAGTGGAGCAAATGTTTTACCCAGAGGGTGGTGGGTGCTTGGAACGTGCTGCCAGGGTGGGCAGATAGAATAGTGGTGTTTAAGAGGTTTTCAGATAGGCACATGGATATGCAGGGAATTAAGGCATAAGGAGATTAGTTTAACTTGGCATCACGTTTGGCCACAGACATTGTGGGCTGAAGGGCCTTTTCATGTGCTGTACTGTTCTATGTTCTACATTCTATGTTGTCTACCATTCCACCCACAGATGCTGCCTGACTGCTAGAGTTCCTCCGGCACTCTGTGTTTTGCTCTCATGCATGCCTTCCGTCCACTAATGGCAGCACGGCAGAGTTGCTGCCTCACAGCGCCAGAGACCCAGGTTCGATCCTGACTACGGGTCGCTGTCTGTACGGAGTTTGTGCGCTCTCCCCCTGACCTGCGTGGGTTTTCTCCGAGATCTCTGGTTTCCTCCCACACTCCCAAGACGTACAGGTTTGTAGGTTAATTGGCTTGGTATAAATGTAAAACTGTCCCTAGTGTGTGTAGGATAGTGTTAATGAGCGGGGATCGCTGGTCGGTGGGACGAATGGCCTGTTTCCGCGCTGTATCTCGAAACGAAATTAAACTACAGATTGAATGAGAAGCGTTACTCCAAACTAAAGCAGGGGTGTTCCCTCTGGTGGAAATCATTATTCCTTAACCACCAGCACTGAAGCTGAAACCTTGGGCCTTGTCACAACTTGTCAGAGTTGTGCACCACGGTTTTCTAGGCTAAATTAGCCACGTTACATCAACTGCAGATAGACACAAAATGCTGGAGTAACTCAGCGGGACAGGCAGCAACTCTGGAGAGAAGGAATGGGTGACGTTTCGGGTCGAGACCCTGCTTAGCTGAGAAAAAACTTTTTTACCCAGAGAGCTGTGAATTTATGGAATTCCATAATTAGGGCAGTGGAGGCCTAATCACTGGATGGATTTAATGGGAGAGTTGGATAGAGCTCTAGGGGCTAGTGGAGTCAAGGGATATGGGGAGAAGGCAGGCACGGGTTATTGATAGCGGACGATCAGCCATGATCATATTGAATGGCGGTGCTGGCTCGAAGGGCCGAATGGCCTCCTCCTGCACCTATTTTCTTTCTATGTTTCTATGTTTCAGACTGAGGATGGAATGTGCCAGTGAGAGAGGGAGTGTGTCAGTGCAAGAGAGAGAGAGAGAGAGAGGTGGAGTGTGTCAGTGAGAGAGAGATGGAGTGTGTGAGCGAGAATGAAGTTGGTCGACTTATATGAGAGAGATAGTGTTGGTGAGATAGAGAATTAGTGGAGAGCACTAAATGGTGAATTAGGGGAGAGCTCCAGTCAATGCGGAACTGGAGCTTTGACCTGCCCGAGGCTGTGAATGATATTATCGCTGAACCGTTCACTGTGGATTAGTATGACGTGCCTGACGCCTCCCTGGTTACACACACAGCGAGTATGTGTGGGGACGAGGATCCGGGGGAGGGGGCTGGCTGATGTACGGACTGGTTGCCATGGACTACAAGCGGTGAGGGTCGGGGTGGGGGGGGTGAGGGTTTGGGTGGGGGTGGGGGTCAGGAATGGAGGTGAGGGTGGGGTTGAGGGTGGGGGTGAAGGGTGGGGGTGGGGATGAGGGAGGTGAGTGTGAGGGGTGATGCGGGGGTGAGGATGTGGGCGTGAGGGTATGGATGAGGCTGGCGTTGAGGGTGCGGTGGGGCGGGGGGTGAGGGTGGTTGGGTGGCAGTGCGGGTGGGGCTGAAGGGTTGGGTTGAGGGTGGTGGTGGGAGTGGGTGTGAGGGTGGGGTTGAGGTGTTAGGGTGGATGTGTGGATGAGAGTGGTGGTGAGGGTGGGAATGAGGGTGGTGTGGGGTTGAATGGTGTGGGTGGGGGTGGTGGTGAGGGTGGGACTGAAGGGTGGGGTTGAGGGTGGTGAGGGTGGGGGTAAAGGGTGGAGTTGAGGGTGGTGAGGGTGGGGGTGAAGGGTGGAGTTGAGGGTGGTGGTGGGAGTGGGTGTGAGGGTGAGGGATGATGTTTCTACGGAGCCCTCGTCCCCATGGGGGCCACCATGGCCAGGGGAGGGGGGCAATGGCCCAGTCTCTCTACACACCAGGCCCTCTGAAAGGGGGCGAGGGGATGATGGGTAGAGGCTGCACCATCTCCTCCACAATGGGGCACTCTGATGAGGGGGGTGGGCAAAGGGGGCAGTGGGCAGCCTAGAGAGGAGGGGGCGATGGGCTCAGCCTGTCCTCAGGTGGGCAGTCTGTAGAAGGGGTAGAGGGAAGGGATCAGATGGCCTGGGGAAACCTCACACCGAGCTGTCTGACCGGTGGTGGGAGGAGAGTGGAGGTGATGGGCACAGACTCTCCTCATGCCCCCCACGAACATGCTTAGTTCAGGGGCGGCCTGGTTGATGGGTAGTGAAGGTCACAGCCTGATCTCATATGGGACAGCATGGTTTGGGAGAGGAGGGGGGGGGGGGGGGGGGGGGGTGACAATGGGGCTCAGTCTATCTTTACGGGAGAATTCTGACTGGGGGAAGGGGCAATGTGGCACAGGCTGTTCATAAATCCATAAATGATAGGAGTAGAATTAGGCCATTTGGCCCATCAGGTCTACTCCACCATTCAATCATGGCTGATCTATCTCTCCCTCCTAACCCCATTCTCCTGCCATCTCCCCATAACCCCTGACATCCATACTAATCAAGTATCTATCTCCCTCTACATTAAATATACCCGCTGACGGTATCTATTCTCACGTGGAGCACTCACTGGGGTGAGTGGGGGGAGGGCACAGGCCCACAGGAGGGGCGGCCTGGTTAAGGGGCGACGGGTACAGCCTGTCCCCACATGGGAGCGGCCTGGGAAGGGTAAGGCCTATCCTCCTCCACCCAAAGCGTGGTGACTGGATCAGATGGGGTCGGCGTGGAGTACATGCAGACACAGAGGGGCCCGGCCCACCACACTTACCCTCACTGGGCCCCGCAGCAGGGGCCGCCTCCTGTGTCCTCCTCACGGCCCCATCAGCAGCCAGCTGTGGATCAGGGGCACGGCGGCCCGCAGTCTCCCTCTCTCCCGCTCCGACACACGGTCAGCCCCACTGTCCCACACTCCTGTGTCTCCCGCAACACACACTTCTTACTAATCCATCTGTTGCCACGGCAACCGGCCCCTCCTGCCGAGCTGCTCCTTGTGGTACTGAGGAGAGGAACGTGTGCTTGGGAGAGAGAGAGAGAAAGGGGGGAGGGAGAGAGGGAGAGAAGACAAGAGAGAGAGAGGGGGGGGGGGGAAAAGGGAGAGAAGGAGAGAGACGAGAGAGACAGAGAGGGAGGAATGGGGGGTGAGAGAGAAAGTGGGGGGGGAGAGAGAGAGAGGAGGGTGGGGGGAGAGAGAGGTGGAGAAGAGAAATGGGGATTGAGGGAGAGAGAGGGGGGTGGGTTCTTCGAGGGTGGGCAGAGGGAGGAGAGAGAAGGAGAGAAAGAGAGAGAGAAATTGGGGGAGAGGGAAAGAGAAGGGGAAAGGGGAGAGAAAGAAGGAGAGAGGAGTGAGAGATGTAGCGAGAGTGAGGGAAATGAAGCCACATCAAACAGTGACCTATAACCTCCAGAGGCACAGCACACAGAAGCATTAATAAGCTGCAAACCTCACATTATTTACAGAGAGCAGATGAGTGCATTTTCAGCGGGGGAGTTGGTTTACGTGGCTGGGGCCCCCCCAAATACCATACGCAGCACTGGCTGAAGATTGAAGCATTAACGGTGTCATGAAACACCCAATGCCCCTTGGTGTCAGTCCATCCACCATGTACAACAGCCCCCTTTGACATTGCCAACATGTCTGGTGACACGGGGGCGCAGCGGTAGAGTTGCTGCCTTACAGCGGCAGAAACCCGGGTTCGATCCCGACTACGGGCGCTGTCTGTACGGAGATTATGCGTTCTTCCCCCCCCGTGACCATGTGGGTTTTCTTCCGAGATCTTTGGTTTCCATTCCTCCCTACACCCAAAAGACGTACAGGTTTGTAGATTAATTGGCTTGGTCTAAGTGTAAATTGTCCCCAGTATGTGTAGGATCGTGTTAGTGTGCGGGGATCGCTGGTCGGCGCAGACTCGGTGGGCCGAAGGGCACTAAACTAAACTAAACTAAAGTAAAACAGCATTCCAGCACTGCAGAATGCCCACGGTTCCTCACGACAATATTTGATCTCAGACCCTAAAATGAAACCTTTGGGCAGATGAACGGAAAGTTTCATCGAGCCACTCCCTTCCTGGACCTCTGACTGCTTTGCTTCAGACACCATTGCAGTGTCCACCCCGATCCATCACGGGTACTGACCTCCTCGCCATCATAGGGATCCACAGGCAGCCTGCATCATCGGAGACCCAAAGCACCCCCTGGCTACACTCCGTTTTCACTCCCTTCCATCTGGCAGAAATTACAGGACTTTGAAAAACCGTAACCTCCAGGTTCAAGAGCTGCTTCTTCCCTACAACCATCAGCTCTTCAACACCACACAACACTAACCTCAACCATGAACTATGGACTGTCGATAGAGTTTAGAAATACAAAATAGACACTACAGTCCCTTCGTCCCCCGAGTCCATGTGACCACCCATTTATAATAGTTCATTATTCCACTTACTCATCCTCTGCCTACCACAAAACTATGGATAATATACCGGAGGCCAATAACCTACAAACCAGACATTGCTTCCTTTGCAGTAGAATTTGGGTTATTAATCGATTGACTTTTTTGTTTGTTTATATATTTCTCTGCATCTCTTTAACCAGCCCGTAAATGTTGCTGCAGTATGAAAGTCCATTGTTCTGTTGTTGGTAGGTACATCATTTGACGATTAAACCACTCTGACTATTGACAGTTGGTCACATTCCCACACTTCCCCCACACCCCTTCTCCGACCTCATAGCCGGGGACTATCTTTGAAATCGCTCCTTTTGCTGCTTTTATATTCTTGCACTAAACGTTTATCAACTATTCCTTTTATCCTGTTCACTGGTGGACGGCTCAATTGTAATCATGTATTTGGGTCTGTCCGCTGAACTGTTTACAGCAACAAACGTTTTTCCACTGTACCTCGGTACACTACAATTAACTAAACTCAAATAAACTAATCTCCCCTCAATTATCCCAATGGCAACCAGTCCCAGATTCTACGGATTGAACCTGAAATGGCCCTTTTAAGACAAAGCGTCTCCTCCAGCTACTAGTTTACTTTAGAGTACAGCATGGAAACAGGCCTTTGGCCCACCAAGAAGTCCACACGACCCACGATCCCCACACAATTTAACATATAACCCTACACACACCTAGTGACAATGTACAATGGTACCCAAACGTGTACGTCATTTTAGAGGTGTGGGATGAAACTGAAGATCGCGGGAGAAAAAAACCCACGTAAGGTCGACGGAAAAACTACAAAACTCCGTACAGACAGGCACCTGTAGTCGGATCGAACCTGGGTCCTCAGGTGCTGAAAGCGCTGTAAATGCAGCAACTCTACCGCTGAGCGCCACTGTACATAACTCTTGTTATATGTGTTTTATTGTCATACAGTGCTTCAAAGTATTCAATACTCCTTGAAATTTCCCACATTTTGTCACGGTTACAACTACACAAAAAACGTCAAATGTATTTTATTGGATTTAAATGTGGATAGACCAACCCAAAGTGGCGCAATAATTTGTGAAGTGGAAGGAAAATGATACATGGTATCAAATTTTTTACAAATAAAAACTGAAAAATTGTGGTGTGAAAAAGTATTCCCCAGCCCCCTTTACTCTTAAATACCCCTAAAATAAAATCCAGTGCAACCAAATGCCTTCAGAAGTTCACCTTCATTAGTAAATAGAGTCCCCGAGTGTGTAATCTAATCTCTTTAAATACAGCTGTTCTGTGAAGCCTCAGAGTTTGTTTAGAGAACATTAGTGAACAAACAGCATCATGAAGCCCAAGGAAACAACCAACAGGTCAGGGATAAAGTTGTGGAGAAGTTTACAGGCAGGGTTAGTTATAAAAAAATATCTAATCTTTGAAAACATCTCAAGGATCACTGTTCCAACTCCATCAAAACTCGAAAAATGGAAAGAGTATGGCACAACTGCAAAACCAACCAGACAAACAGCCGTCCACCTAAACTGACAGGGCCGGCAAGGAAGCATTGATTCAGAGACGCAGGCCAAGAGGCCACATGTAACTCTGGGGGACTGCAGAGATTCATCACAGCTCAGTGGAAGAATCTGTCCACAGGCCAACGATTAGTGCGTGCACCTCCACAAATCCAGGCCTTTTATGGAAGAGTGGCAAGAAAAAGCCATTGTTGAAAACAAAGCCATAAGAATCCCTATTTGGCAAGTTATCCACCAGTCTTGTGGGGGGACACAGCAAAACATGTGGAGGAAATGGTGCTCTGGTCTGATGAGACCAAAATTGAAGTTTTGGCTAAATGCAAAGCGCCATGTGTGGGCGGAAAACAAACACTGCACATCACCCTGAACACAACCATCCCCACTGTGCCACATGGTGGTGGCAGCATCATGCTGTGGGATGCTTTTCTTCAGCAGAACAGGGAAGCTGGTCAAAGACAGAGTTGCTGGAAATGGATGGAGACAAATACAGGGCAATCCGGAAGAAAACCTGTTAGAGTCTGCAAAAGACTGAACTGGCGGAGGTGCATCTTCCACAGGACAACAACCTTAACATACACCAGACTACAATGGAATGGTTTAGATCAAAGCATATTCATGTGTTAGAATGGCCCGCAAAGTCCAGACCTAAATCCAATTGAGAATCTCTGGCAAGACTTGAAACATGTGCTGTGTTCACAAAGACACTCTCCGTCCAATCTGACTGAGCTTGAGCTATATTGCAAAGAACAATGGGCAACATTTCAGTCTCTAGACGTGCAAAGCTGGTAGAGACATACCCCAAAAGACTTGCAGCTGTTAGTATCAGCGAAAGGTGGTTTCACAAAGTATTGACTCAGGGGAGATGAAGACTTTTTGCACGCCACACTTTTTTCATTTTGTATTTGTAAAAACTTGGAAACCATGTATCATTTTCCTTCCACTTCACAATTATGTATCACTTTGTGCTGGCCTATCATATAAAATCCCAATAAAATACATTTACGTTTGTGGTTGTAACGTGACAAAATGTGGAAAAGTTCAAGGGGTATGAATACTTTTGCAAGCCACTGTATGTCCTGAAACGGAACAATGCAATTCCTACTGGTAACAGCACAACATATATGTAAACCTAGTACTCCGTAAAACCCATAATAAACAACAAAAACGTTAATTGGGTGTATGACAATAGACAATAGGTGAAGGAGTAGGCCATTCGGCCCTTCGAGCCAGCACCGCCATTCAATGTGATCATGGCTGATCATTCCCAATCATTAAGATCCCCAATCCCCAATGCATGTATTATTTTTTTAAATGTGTAAAGAACAGGAAAAGCAATGCTGGTTTTTACACCGAAGATAATGCAAAATGCTGGAGTAACATCGTGGTGGGTGAATTCCACCAAATTCACAACTCTGGGTGAAGAAATGCTTTCGTCATCTCAGTCATACATCCCTTATTATTAAACTGTGTCCTCGTTTTGGTTCCCCCAACATCGGAATATTTTTTCTGCATCTAACCTGTCTCAATCCCTTAAGAATTGTAATATGTTTCTACAAGATATCACCTTCAATCCTTCAAAATTCGGCAGTTAATATAAAAAGGCCCAGTCGATCCATTCTTTTGAATATTGGATTTAAGAGAGAGTTGATTAAGTGCTCGGGGCTGGTGGAGTCAAGGGAAAAAAAAACAAAAAAAAAAAAAAATGGGGAGAAGGCAGGCACGGGGTTATGGATATCGACAATCCACCATGATCACAATGAAGGCGGTGCTGGTTCGAAGGGCCGAATGGCCTCCTCACTCCTGCACCTATGTTTCTATGTTTCAATTAATATCAAGCTGAGTTGATCCATTCTTTAATGCTTGGCATCTGAAAAGTATAATAGAAAATACTGAAGCACTGAGCAGGTGACTGCCGACATCTTTGAACCTTTTAATATAGTAGCATCTGTGCAGAGTGAATGAGGCAACGCCTGCCTGCCTTGTGGTGCTGGGGCTTTGTGGGGTGGGGGGCGGTCCTCCCGCCGCCAGGGGGCGCTCGCGGCGGCCGTCAGTCAGCGCGGCGTGACGTCAGGGTGGCGGTCACGTGACGCCGGTGGCGGGCGGCGGCGGATTCAAAGCGGATGGCGGCGCTGCGGCCGCTCACCAAGCGGGCGGCGCTCAACGCGGGCGCGTGGTGGTGGGGGCCCTCACCCTCCCCCAACCCCCCCTCACCCCCCTCACCCCCTCCCCTTCACCCCCCCCTCCCCCTCAAACCCCCCCCCTCCCCCTTCACCCCTCCCCTCCCCCTCACACCCCCCTCCCCCCTCACCCCCCCTCCCCCCTCACCCCCCCTCCCCCTCACCTCCCTCCCCCCTCACCCCCCCCACCCCCTCACCCCCCCCTCCCCCTCATCCCCCCCTCCCCCTCACCCCACCCCCTCCCCCTCACCCCCCCTCCCCCTCACCCCCCCTCCCCCTCACCATCCCCCTCCCCCACACACCCCCCCTCCCCCTCACCCCCCCTCCCCCTCACCCACCCCCCCCTCCCCCTCACCCCCCTCCCACTCCACCCCCACCCCTCCCCCTCACCCCCCCACCCCCTCACCCCCCCCCCCGCTCCCCCCTCAACCTCCCCTCCCCCCTCACCCCCACCTCCCCCTCACCCCCCCCCTCCCCCGCACCCCCCCTCCCCCTCACCCCCCCTCCCCCCCTCACCTCCCCTCAACCCCTCACCCCCCCTCCCCCTCACCCCCCCCTCCCCCCTCTACACCCCCCCTCCCCCTCACCCCCCCTCCCCCTCACCCCCCCTCCCCCTCACCTCCCCTCCCCCTCACCCCCCCCCCCTCATCCCACCCCACTCCCCTCTCACCCCCCCCTCCCCATCACCCCCCCCTCCCCCTCACCAACCCCCCATCCCCCTCACCCCCCCCTCCCCCTCACACCCCCCTCCACCCCCTCACCCCCCCCTCCCCCCTCACCCACCCCCATCCCCCATCACCCCCCCCTCCCATCACCCCCTCCCCCTCCCCCTCACCCCCCCTCCCCCCTCACCTCCCTCCCCCTCACCCCCCCGCACCCCGGGGGGGGGGGGGGGGGGGGGGGGGGGGG
>CM069167.1:14709795-14807408 GCA_035221665.1 Okamejei kenojei | reverse complement strand
AATAATTGGAGGGGGGGTGGAGTAAGGTAGTGGGGAGAGTTAAGAGAATGAAAAAGAGGGGGGAATAAGTGGTTGATAGCTGAGGGTATAATGGATGTTGTGGGGTGTGGATGGGTTACGAGAGTAAAGGATTAGAGTGTAAAAGGATAAGGTAGGGGGGGGGAGTGAAGGTCAAATGTTGATGGGCGGGGGGCTTGAATGGGCCCGGGGAAAGGGTATGGGAGGAAGGAAGAATGGTCAAGGGAGGTGCAGGAGGGAGCTCCGTGCGAAGCAGACGGGGGGGAGATGGGAAGATGTGCGGTAGAGGGGGTCACGGTGGAGGGGGCAAACTGGCGGAGGACTATAGTTGTTTGTGGCCGCTGGTGGGGTGAAAGGTGAGGACCAGGGGCACGCGGCCCTGTTTGCAGTGGGGAAGGGGGAACAGGGCAGTGGTTGCGGGTATGGGGAGGGTATGCGGCATGCCCCTGTATCTGGAGGTGTGCGGTTTGTCACCTTCTGTAAGGAAATGTCGACTGTCTGAAGAAGGGTCTCGACCCGAAACGTCGCCTTCTCCTTCGCTTCCTGTAGATGCGGCTGCCCCACTGAGTTTCTTCTCCTCCAGCTTTTGTGTACCCTCGACTTGGGTTCATTGTTTAGCTGCGGGGAAGTGAGAATGCGGCAATGCCCCTGAAACTTGAGGTGTGCGTTTTCACACATTCTGTACCTCGAGCCTGAGGGGAGAGAGGAGATTTCCGAGTGAATAAGCAGCCACTAGTAGCAGCTTCTGAAGCTGGCTGAGAAAAGGGTGCTGGGAAGGTTGGGCTGCGTGAGTATAAACTACTGCATTTATACCTCACACTGCGTTCGGCAAGGCCAGCAGCATTATCAAGGACAAGTCACACCCTGGCCACTCCTAAGATCCATTCAATTTCTCTTAACCCATTCTTTCTCCACCATCTCCCATCTGGCCAAAAAACGTATAGAAACTGAAACCCACACCTCCAGATTCAGGACAAAGCGTCTTCCAGCTTGGTACCAAAGCAACTGAACCATCCTGCGCCAACCAGAGAGCATGCTGAACTACTACCTACCTCCACTGGCGACCCTCGGGCTATCAATAGATCGGTACTTTACTTGCTTTACCTATGCACTAGCGTAAATTCCCTTATCATCTCCCTTACCCTTGATGGGGAGGATCCCTCAAACTGCGGAGCATCCTGACAATACAGCTCACCCCCTCCGTCACACACTGGTCAACCTGAGGAGCCACCTTCAGCAACAGACTGGTTCCACCAAGATGCAGCTCAGAAACGCCCCGGGAGATCCTGCTTCCCTGTGGCTATCAAACGGTACAACGCCTCCCCCTTCTGTCGTGGGGTAGCTGAGACTGACTCCCCTCTAACTCCATCCCGATCTTTTACATCCCCAATCCTTTCCCGACGACTCTCACTTTGAATGTTCCTGTGTCATGTATTTTTGTGTTTATGGACAGTTTTATGACATCACCATCCGGGATAAATAAAGTTCTATCGGATCGTAATATGTATCTGTACACTGCGAATGGGCTCGACTGTAATCATGTATATCTTTCTGCGGCCTGGATATGGCTCGCTACAAAGCGTTTCACCCGTGCCTCGGTCCACGTGAAACAATTCACTTAACTATCCAACGTCACTACAAATCATTAATGAAGCATGGCAAGCTCTTCCCTCGGTTTATTAACGTGTTCGAAAATCGCCTTTGTAGGTGCACACAGCAAGGTTTATTGAGCGCAGGCCCACCGAGTGCGAGGCACTTTTACTGCAGCATCTCAAACAAATGGAGTTGAACTCGGTGAAATTATATGAATAATTTTTTTTCTGGGGGGGAGTTATTAAAGAGCGATTGCTAGTTTGCTGCCAGCCACTCCACAGCTTTTTATGGCACTGCTTTAGAAGGTATACAGAGGAGGATGTCACCATGGCCTCATCTGTGTGAACCTCAGACTGTGCTTAGAACAAGTGCTTTATGAGTGGAGAGACAGACACTAGGGGGGGGGGGGGGGGGGGTGGCTTGTGTAACCCAGGGGGTCAGGCAATATCTCTGAGAAAAGAACAGTGACGTTTTCGGGGGCGAGACCTTTCTTTATAAATTCATTCGTTCAGATGTAGTTGGAGCAAATTAGGCCAGGTAGCCCATCAAATCTACTCTGCCTAATGAACATCTACTAACGATCTAAATCTATCTTTCACTCTCAACAAAATTCTCTTGCCTTTTCCCGTAACCCCTGACAATAAACCCGTACTAAGCACAAATCTGTTCATCTCCTCCTTAAAAATATCCACTGACTTGAGCCTCCACAGCCAGCGTCGTCTTGGCAATGAATTCCACAGTGCGGGCTTCGGTGGGCCAAAGGAGCCTGTTTCCTTTCCGCGCTGTATCTCTAAACTAAACTAAACTAAAAATAAACCATCCAAAAGCCTCTTTAAATGCCATCATTGTGTCTGCCTCCAGCACCGCCCCTGGCATCCCGTTCCAGGCACTTGCAAGCTATCTATATAACCATATAACATATAACAATTACAGCACGGAAACAGGCCCTTCTCGGCCCTTCCAGTCCGGTGCCGACCATTTGTTTTTCCCCCCTAATCCCAACCTACCTGCACTCAGACCATACCCCTCCATTCCCTTGGCACGTCCATATACCTATCCAATGTAAAAATTATAACCTACCTATGTAAAATGAGAAAATTGCTCTGCACATCTCGTGGCTTTAAACATTGCCCCTTTCAACCACAGCTTAGTACCAATTAAAAAGTAAAAGTCGGGTTAGAAGAAGGGAGCGTCTCGACCTCGAAATTCGAGACCGGGATGTTACCCATTCCTTCGTTCCCTAAAATGCTGTCGCCTGTCCCACTGAGTTTACTCCTCCAGCTTTTTGTGTCTATCTTCGATTTAAACGCTCTAGCCTCTGCAGTTTCTTTTCCCCACATAAAAAAGATAATAGTACTGGCCATGTTACCGGTGGTCTGTCAACGGTTAACCACCTGAGGATGGTGCCTGGTGTTGGGACAGGGTGACGTGTGGTGATCGCTGGGGACTACAGACCTCCGGTGGTCGGGGGGTGACGAAGCCCGGGTTGTTCGCGGATAGCATGAGGGTCTTGCGGGCCTCCCTGTCAGTTGACGGGGCCGCTGCGAACGCCACTTGTGTGGGCGCCTCCTGCAGGCCGGGCTCGAAGTAGTAAATGCAGGCGCCAAAGCCGACCAGGATCAGGATGGAGAGTGCATCAGGTAGAGCGGGGGGGGGACGAACCCAGTCCAGGAAGGGGGCAATCCCTGGGGAGAGAAAAGGCAAACAGCAGCTCAATGAAGGCGTCAGAACTTTAGGATAGACCAACACACTAGAGTAACTCAGCGGGACAGGCAGCATCTCTGGAGAGGAAGGAGCACGGGATGACAACTGAAAATCATGGTTTCTGCAACCCCCGAGAGCAGTGCTGAGTTAAGGGTCCGATGTTCCACTGTACGAGCTATTCACGAGCACTTCTGAGTTTAAACAAAAATCAAACTCGTGTGGGTAAGATTCGTAGAGTGTACATAGCGGGTACGTCAGAGCTTCGGGACTTCTCTAGAGAGCGGCTCGTAACGCTAACGGGGCAGGTACTCGGGAACGCGGGAGAAGCTCGGAAGACTCGTGAAGATTTTTCAACATTTGAAAAACGTCCACGAGGAGCCCCGAGTACCGACGAGGCGGTTATTACCGTAATTCTCCGAGTTTGAATCAGGGGAAACGCGGGAGAACCCTTGAATTAGCTCGTACAGTGTCTCGGACAGCCTCTTTTCTATCGACCTCATGATGACACCCATCGGACTATTCTTAATCGGACTGTGCTGGCTTTAACCTTGCACTAAACGTTATTCCCTTAACATGTATCTATACTGTAAATCGATTGTAATCATGTATGTCTTTCTGCTGACTGGATAGCAAAGCGCAACAAAAGTTTTTCACCGTACCGCTCGGTACAAACACGTGACAATAAACTAAACTTGAACATGCGCAACCTCGTCCACACCTAAGAGGTACAGTGCGGAAACAGGCCCGAGTCGGCCCACCGAGCCTGTCGCCGCCAGCGATAGACACCCCCGTATAGCGGAACTGTGGCCGTGCGAGTGGTTTTCGTTGCTGCCCACACGGCGCCAGACCACCGGGCAATTCAATCCTGCTTGGCAACAGACAAACTATGGAGTTTTGCAGCGTTCTCGTCTCCTCCCCAGGACCGGAGTGACCGCGTGGAGGTTTCCTCCGGAGCTCTGGCTTCCCGCCAGACTCCAAAGACCATCTTTGTCAGTCGGTGTGTGATGGGTCGGCAGAATCCATAGGCCATCGTGGGACGGCACGGTGGATGCGCAGCGGGTAAGATCCCTGCCGTCACAACCCTCACAGCCCAGAGACCCCCGCGGTCCATCCTGTCCTCGGCTGCTCTCTGTGTGGAGTTTGCAATGTTTCTCACTGTGACCGCATGGTGTTTCATTCCGGTCGTGCTTACCGGTTTCGGTTTAGCTGGAAAACGGGAGGCTGACCCTGTAACCCCATCCTGACGGGAGCCAGCTTGGGCCGAACTAGCTTTGGGTAAAATCCCATCTTCAATGCTTGCATGGGTGTAAACTGTGACTTCTGTTTATATAAAGCACCCGCTAATTACTATACGTCCTTACAGGCAAAATATAAAAAAAAATGGCTGCATCAGTGAGATGAGCGGTGTGATTTTGTGTGTGTGTGTGAGTAATGTTTGTGTGTGTGTGGTGAGTATGAGTATGTTGAGTATGTGTGTGTGGAGTATGTGTGTGTGAGTGAGTATGTGTGGGAAGTGTGTGTGTGAGTCAGTATGTGTGAGTATGTTTATGTGTGTGAGTTATGTGTGTTTAGTATGTGTGTGTGTGGAGTGAGTATGTGTGAGTATGTGTGACTATGAGTGAATAGTATGTGTGTTGGTGTGAATATGTGTGTGTAGTGAGTATGTGTGGTATGAGTATGTGTGTAGAGTATAGTGAAGTAATGTGTGTGTGTGTGTTATGAGTATGTGTGTATGAGTATTGTGTGTGAGTATGTGTGTGTATGAGTATGTGTGTGTGAGTATGTGTGTGAGTATGAGTATGTGAGTGTGAGTATCTGAGTCTTGTGTGTATGAGTATGTGTGTGGAGAAGGTCTGGATGGGCAAACACAGATCAGCCAGTCGACGATCAGAACTACCCGATGCCCATCGGGCCCGCTCTGTCACCAAAGCTCAGTGCTGGTGCGATGAGTCTGATCTCTCTGCACATTTATTTCTACACAGGTAGCACAATGATTAAAAAAATACCAGAGTGCAGAATAGGGTGTTACAGCTACAGATGAAAAGTTCAATGCCCGCAGTGAGGTAGGTTGGAAGATTGGGGTTGTACCCTAGCTTATGGGGGCGGCACGGTGGCGCAGTGGTAGAGTTGCTGCCTTACAGCGTCAGAGACCCGGGATCAATCGTGACTACGGGTGCTGTCTGTACGGAGTTTGTTCGTTCTCCCCGTGACCTGCGTGGGTTTTCTCACATTCCGTAGACGTACAGGTTTGTAGGTTCATTGAGTTTGGGAAGTTGTAAAATGATCCCTAGTGGGTGTGGGTTAGTGAACGGCAAAGGGCCTGTTTCCGTGCTGTATCTCTAAAGTGTAAAGTCTAAAGACCTTTTAATGGTCTGATAAACAATGGTGATTTTTAATGATTGGGTTTGCAGCCTCTGATGCGGACAGGATGGAAGAAGAGAGACACTGATCTTGACGTGAAGTCCCGGCATTGTGCTTAGCACCTGAACTAGGCATGTAACTAATCGCTTCGCTGGCTGGTTTAGCACACTGCTCAAATGCTTTTCACTGTACCTTGGTACACGTGACACTAAAACTAAACTGAGCTGAACAAAAAACAGGGCAGTTATGGCTAGCTACAATGGCTCGTTAGACGTTTCCCTGTGGCTGATATTAAGAAGGGTGTCGACCCGAAAGGTTTAGGAGGGCTACGGGCCAAAAGCAGCAGGTGGGACTAGTGTAGATGGGATATGTTGGTCGGTGTGGGCAAGTTGGGGGCCGAGAGGCTTGTTTGTATACACTGTATCTCTCTGTCACACTAACCATCCCATGGAATTGATAGGACAGAGGGATCTTGGTGTCCAAGTGCAGAGATGGGCAGAGAAATGGCAGATGAGTTTAATCCAAGCGAGTGCGAGGTGTTTCACTTGGGAGGTCGAATGTAAGGGGAAATATATACAATTCATGACATGACCCTTAACAGCATTGATGTATAGAGGGATCATCTTCGGGTCCAAGACCATAGGTACCCTGAAAGTGGCAACACAAGTAGACAGAGTGGGTAAAAGAAGGCATATAGTACGCATGCCTTTATAGGTTGTTGGGGAATTGTGTATAAGAGTCTAGATACATTTTATAGACTTTGCTCAGGCCACATTTGTAATATTGCATGCAGTCGGGTCGCCCCATTACAGGACGAACGTGGAGGCTATTGCCTGGATAAGGGGCATAAACTACAGAGAGAGGTTTGGACAGACTTGGATTGTTCATAAGTTATAAGTTTGTATGTGATTGGAGCAGAATTAAGTCATCTAGTCTACTCCGCCATTCATCAAGGCTGATTTATCTCTCCTCCCATTCCACACGTCAACCCCATTCTCCTGCCTTCTCCCCGTAACCCCTGACACCCCTCTAAGCAAAATTAACTAATGAGAATCCAAAGCCCCCATCTCTGCCGTAAAAAATATCCAATGACTTGGATTGTTTTGCTTGGATTGCCAGAGGTTGTGGGGAAACCTGATTGAAGTATAATAAAATGATGAGCGGCATAGATAGGGTAGACAGTCCAGGACATTTTTTTCCTAGGGTGGAAATGTTAAAGACTAGAGGGCATAACTTTAAGGTGAAGGGGCAAAGTTTGAAGGAGATAAGTGGAGCAAATGTTTTTACCCAGAGGGTGGTGGGTGCTTGGAACGTGCTGCCAGGGTTGGGCAGATAGAATAGTGGTGTTTAAGAGGTTTTCAGATAGGCCACATGGATATGCAGGAATTAAGGCATAAGGAGATTAGTTTAACTTGGCATCACGTTTGGCCACAGACATTGTGGGCTGAAGGGCCTTTTCATGTGCTGTACTGTTCTATGTTCTACATTCTATGTTGTCTACCATTCCACCCACAGTAGCTGCCTGACTGCTAGAGTTCCTCCGGCACTCTGTGTTTTGCTCTCATGCATGCCTTCCGTCCACTAATGGCAGCACGGCAGAGTTGCTGCCTCACAGCGCCAGAGACCCAGGTTCGATCCTGACTACGGGCGCTGTCTGTACGGAGTTTGTGCGCTCTCCCCCTGACCTGCGTGGGTTTTCTCCGAGATCTCTGGTTTCCTCCCACACTCCCAAGACGTACAGGTTTGTAGGTTAATTGGCTTGGTATAAATGTTAAAAACTGTCCCCTAGTGTGTGTAGGATAGTGTTAATGACGGGATCGCTGGTCCGGTGGGGGGAGCCGCATGGCCTGTTCCGCGCTGTATCTCGAAACGAAATTAAACTACAGATTGAAATGAGAAGCGTTACTCCAAACTAAAGCAGGGTGTTCCCTCTGGTGGAAATCATTATTCCTTACCACCATCACTGAAGCTGAAACCTTGGGCCTTGTCACAACTTGTCAGAGTTGTGCACCACGGTTTTCTCCTAGGCTAAATTAGCCACGTTACATCAACTGCAGATAGACACAAAATGCTGGAGTAACTCAGCGGGACAGGCAGCAACTCTGGAGAGAAGGAATGGGTGACGTTTCGGGTCGAGACCCTGCTTAGCTGAGAAAAAACTTTTTTAACCCAAAGAGCTGTGAATTTATGGAATTCCATAATTAGGGCAGTGGAGGCCTAATCACTGGATGGATTTAATGGGAGAGTTGGATAGAGCTCTAGGGGCTAGTGGAGTCAAGGGATATGGGGAGAAGGCAGGCACGGGTTATTGATAGCGGACGATCAGCCATGATCATTTTGAATGGCGTGCTGGCTCGAAGGGCCGAATGGCCTCCTCCTGCACCTATTTTCTTCTATGTTTCTATGTTTCAGACTGAGGATGGAATGTGCCAGTGAGAGAGGGAGTGTGTCAGTGCAAGAGAGAGAGAGAGAGAGATGGAGTGTGTCAGTGAGAGAGAGATGGAGTGTGTGAGCGAGAATGAAGTTGGTCGACTTATATGTGAGAAGATAGTGTTGGTGAGATAGAGAATTAGTGGAGAGCACTAAATGGTGAATTAGGGGAGAGCTCCAGTAAATTGCGGAACTGGAGCTTTGACCTGCCCGAGGGCTGTGAATGATATTATCGCTGAACCGTTCACTGTGGGATTAGTATGACGTGCCTGACGCCTCCCTGGTTACACACACAGCGAGTATGTGTGGGGACGAGGATCCGGGGGAGGGGGCTGGCTGATGTACGGACTGGTTGCCATGGACTACAAGCGGTGAGGTCGGGTGGGGGGGGTGAGGGTTATGGGTGGGTGGGGGTCAGGAATGGAGGTGAGGTGGGTTGAGGGTGGGGTGCAGGGTGGGGGTGGGATGAGGGTGAGTGTGAGGGGTGATGCTGGGGGTGAGGATGCGGGCGTGAGGTATGGATGAGGCTGGCGTTGAGGGTGCGGGTGGGCGGGGGTGAGGGTGGTTGGGTGGCAGTGCGGTGGGGCTGGTTGGGTTGAGGGTGGTGGTGGGAGTGGGTGTGAGGGTGGGGTTGAGGGTGAGGGTGGATGTGTGGATGAGAGTGGTGGTGAGGGTGGAATGAGGGTGGTGTGGGGTTGAATGGTGTGGGTGGGGTGGTTGGTGAGGGTGGGACTGAAGGGTGGGGTTGAGGGTGGTGAGGGTGGGGGTAAAGGGTGGAGTTGAGGGTGGTGAGGGTGGGGGTGAAGGGTGGAGTTGAGGGTTGGTGGTGGGAGTGGGTGTGAGGGTGGGGGAAGATGTTTCTACGGAGCCCTCGTCCCCATGGGGGGCAACCCTGGCCAGGGAGGGGGGCAATGGCCCCAGTCTCTCTACACACCAGGCCCTCTGAAAGGGGGCGAGGGGATGATGGGTAAGGCTGCAACCATCCTCCTCCACAATGGGGGCACTCTGATGAGGGGAGGAGGGCAAAGGGGGCAGTGGGCAGCCTAGCGAGGAGGGGTGATGGACTCAGCCTGTCCTCAGGTGGGCAGTCCAGTAAGAAGGGGTAGAGGGAAGGGATCAGATGGCCTGGGGAAACCTCACACCGAGCTGTCGACCGGTGGTGGGTAGGAGAGTGGAGGTGATGGGCACAGACTCTCCTCATGCCCCCCACGAACATGATTAGTTCAGGGGCGGCCTGGTTTGATGGGTAGTGAAGGTCCACAGCCTGATCTCATATGGGACAAGCATGGTTGGGAGAGGGGGGGGGGGGTGGACAATGGGGCTCAGTCTATCTTTACGGGAGAATTCTGACTGGGGGAAGGGGCAATGTGGCACAGGCCGTTCATAAATCCATAATTGATAGGAGTAGAATTAGGCCATTCAGCCCATCAGGTCTACTCTGCCATTCAATCTTGGCTGATCTATCTCTCCCTCGTAACCCCATTCTCCTGCCATCTCCCCATAACCCCTGACATCCATACTAATCAAGAATCTATCTCCCTCTACATTAAATATACCCACTGACACAGTCTTCTATTCTCACGTGGAGCACTCACTGGGGTGAGTGGGGGGAGGGCACAGGCCCACAGGAGGGGCGGCCTGGTTAAGGGGCGACGGGTACAGCCTGTCCCCACATGGGAGCGGCCTGGGAAGGTTAAGGCCTGTCCTCCTCCACCCAAAGCGTGGTGACTGGATCAGATGGGGTCGGCGTGGAGTACATGCAGACACAGAGGGGCCCGGCCCACCACACTTACCCTCACTGGGCCCCGCAGCAGGGGCCGCCTCCTGTGTCCTCCTCACGGCCCCATCAGCAGCCAGCTGTGGATCAGGGGCACGGCGGCCCGCAGTCTCCCTCTCTCCCGCTCCGACACACGGTCAGCCCCACTGTCCCACACTCCTGTGTCTCCCGCAACACACACTTCTTATTAATCCATCTGTTGCCACGGCAACCGGCCTGCCGAGCTGCTCCTTGTGGTACTGAGGAGAGGACGTGAGCTTGGGAGAGAGAGAGAGAAGGGGGGAGGGAGAGAAGACAAGAGAGAGAGAGGGGGGGAAGGGAGAGAAGGAGAGAAGACGAGAGAGACAGAGAGGGAGGAATGGGGGGTGAGAGAGAGAAAGTGGGGGGGAGAGAGAGAGAGAGAGAGAGGGGGGGGGGGGAGAGAGAGGTGGAGAGAGAGGGATTGAGGGAGAGAGAGGGGTGGGCCGAGGGAGGGAGAGAAGGAGAGAAAGAGAGAGAGAAAATTGGGGGAGAGGGAAAGAGAAGGGGAAAGGGGGAGAGAAAGAAGGAGAGAGGAGTGAGAGAGGTAGCGAGAGTGAGGGAAATGAAGCCACATCAAACAGTGACCTATAACCTCCAGAGGCACAGCACACAGAAGCATTAATAAGCTGCAAACCTCACATTATTTACAGAGAGCAGATGAGTGCATTCAGCGGGGAGTTGGTTTACGTGGCTGGGGCCCAAATACCATACGCAGCACTGGATGAAGATTGAAGCATTGACGGTGTCACACCCAATGCCCCTTGGTGTCAGTCCATCCACCATTTACAACAGCCCCTTTGACATTGCCAACATGTCTGGTGACACGGGGGCGCAGCGGTAGAGTTGCTGCCTTACAGCGGCAGAAACCCGGGTTCGATCCCGACTACGGGCGCTGTCTGTACGGAGATTATGCGTTCTCCTCGTGACCATGTGGGTTTTCTCCGAGATCTTTGGTTTCCTCCTACACTCCAAAGACGTACAGGTTTGTAGATTAATTGGCTTGGTCTAAGTGTAAATTGTCCCCAGTATGTGTAGGATCGTGTTAGTGTGCGGGGATCGCTGGTCGGCGCAGACTCGGTGGGCCGAAGGGCACTAAACTAAACTAAACTAAAGTAAAACAGCATTCCAGCACTGCAGAATGCCCACGGTTCCTCACGACAATATTTGATCTCAGACCCTAAAATGAAACCTTTGGGCAGATGAACGGAAAGTTTCATCGAGCCACTCCTTTCCTGGACCTCTGACTGCTTTGCTTCAGACACCATTGCAGTGTCCACCCTTACTCCTGTGTGTGTAACCAGGGAGGCGTCCGCCATCATAGGCATCCACAGGCAGCCAGCATCATCGGAGACCCAAAGCACCCTGGCCACAGTTTTAAAGAAGGAACTGCAGATGCTGGAGAATCGAGGGTACACAAAAAGCTGGAGAAAGCACCCTGGCTACACACTCGTTTCACTCCTGCCATCTGGCAGAAGGTACAGGAGCCTGAAAACCGTAACCTCCAGGTTCAAGAGCTGCTTCTTCCCTACAACCATCAGCTCTTCAACACCACACAACACTAACCTCAACCATGAACTATGGACTGTCGATAGAGTTTAGAAATACAATTAGACACAGGCCCTTCGGCCCACCGAGTCCATGTGACCACCCATTTATAATAGTTCTATTATTCCACTTTCTCATCCTCTGCCTACACACTATGGATAATTTACAGAGGCCAATTAACCTACAAACCAAGGACATTGCTTCTCTTTTGCAGTAGAATTTGGGTTATTAATCGATTGACTTTTTGTTTGTTATATATTATCTCTGCATCTCTTTACCTGCCCGTAATGTTGCTGCCAGTAAGAATGTCATTGTTCTGTTGTTGGTACATGTGACAATTAAACACTCCTGACTATTGACAGTGTCACTTTCCCACACTTCCCCACATCCCTTCAGTCTGACCTCATTGGGGACTATCTTTGATCGCTCTTTGCTGGACTTTATCTTGCACTAAACGTTATTCAACTATTCCTTTTATCTGTTCACTGTGGACGGCTCAATTGTAATCATGTATTGTCTGTCCGCTGACTGTTAACAGGCAACAAACGTTTTTCACTGTACCTCGGTACACGTGACAATCAACTAAACTCAAATAAACTAATCTCCCCTCAATATCCCAATGGCAACCAGTCCCAGCATTCAAGGATTGAACCTGAATGGCCCTTTAAGACAAGGAGTCACCTCCAGCTACTTTAGTTTACTTTAGAGATACAGCATGGAAACAGGCCTTTCGGCCCACCGAGTCCACACCGACCAGCGATCCCCGCACATTAACATTACCCTACACACACTAGGGACAATTTACAATGGTACCAACGTGTACGTCTTTAGAGTGTGGGATGAAACTGAAGATCGCGGAGAAAACCCACGTAGGTCACGGGGACAAACTACAAACTCCGTACAGACAGCACCTGTAGTCGGGATCGAACCTGGGTCTCTGGTGCTGAAAGCGCTGTAAGGCAGCAACTCTACCGCTGCGCCACTGTACATAACTCTTGTTATATTGTGTTTTATTGTCATACAGTGGCTTGCAAAAGTATTCATACTCCTTGAAATTTTCCACATTTTGTCACATTACAACCACAAACGTAAATGTATTTTATTGGGATTTTATGTGATAGACCAACACAAAGTGGCGCATAATTGTGAAGTGGAAGGAAAATGATACATGGTATTCAATTTTTTTACAAATAAAAAACTGAAAAGTGTGGTGTGCAAAAGTATTCCGCCCCCCTGAGTCAATACTTTGTAGAACCACCTTTCGCTGCTATTACAGCATGCAAGTCCTTTTGGGTATGTCTCTACTACCAGCTTTGCACATCTAGAGACTGAAATGTTTGCCCATTCTTCTTTGCAAAATAGCTCAAGCTCAGTCAGATTGGATGGAGAGCATCTGTGAACAGCAATTTTCAAGTCTTGCCAGAGATTCTCAATTGGATTTAGGTCTGGACTTTGACTGGGCCATTCTAACACATGAATATGCTTTGATCTAAACCATTCCATTGTAGCTCTGGCTGTATGTTTAGGGTTGTTGTCCTGCTGGAAGGTGAACCTCCGCCCCAGTCTCAAGTCTTTCAGTTCAAGGGGTATGAATACTTTTGCAAGCCACTGTATGTCCCGAAACGGAACAATGCAATTCCTACTGGTAACAGCACAACATATATGTACTCTGTAAAACCCATAATAAACAACAAAAACGTTAATTGGGTGTATGACAATAGACAATAGGTGAAGGAGTAGGCCATTTGGCCCTTCGAGCCAGCACAGCCATTCAATGTGATCATGGCTGATCATCCCCAATCAATACGATCCCCAATCCCCAATGCATGTATTATTTTTTTAATGTGTAGAAAGGAACTGCAGATGCTGGTTTACACCGAAGATAGATAGAAAATGTAGGAGTAACTTATGTGGCAGTGAATTCCACAAATTCACAAGGTTTTCATCATCTCAGTCATAAATCCCTTATTATTAAACTGTGTTCCCTCGTTTTGGATTCCCGCAACATCGGGAATATTTTTCCTGCATCTAACCTGTCCAATCCCTTAAGAATTGTATATGTTTCTACAAGATATCCCTTCATCCTTCAAAATTCCAGTTAATATAAGCCCAGTCGATCCATTCTTTTGAATATTGGATTTAAGAGAGAGTTGGATAGAGTGCTCGGGGCTGGTGGAGTCAAGGGATATGGGGAGAAGGGAGGCACGGGTTATTGATAGGGGACGATCAGTCATGATCACAATGAATGGCGGTGCTGGCTCGAAGGGCCGAATGGCCTCCTCCTGCACCTATTTTTCTATGTTTCTGTGTTTCAATAATATAAGCTGAGTCGATCCATTCTTAATGCTGGGCATCTGAAAGTATAATAGAAAATACTGGAAGCACTGAGCAGGTGAAGCAGCATCTTTGAACCTTTTAATATAGTAGCATCTGTGCAGAGTGAATGAGGCAACGCCTGCCTGCCTTGTGGTGCTGGGGCTTTGTGGGGTGGGGGGCGGTCCTCCCGCCGCCAGGGGGCGCTCGCGGCGGCCAGTCAGCGCACGTGACGCCGGTGGCGGGCGGGCGGGCGGCGGCGGATTCAAAGCGGATGGCGGCGCTGCGGCCGCTCACCAAGCGGGCGGCGCTCAACGCGGGCAGCGTGGTGGTGGGTCCCTCACCCCTCACCCCCCCCTCACCCCCCCCCACCCCCCCTCACCCTCAGCCCCTCACACCCCCCCCAACCCCCCTCACCCCCCCACCGCCCCCCTCAACCCCCCCCCACCCCCCCCCCCCTAGACCCCCACTCCCTAGACCCCCCCACCCCCCCCTCCCCCCTCACCCCACCCCCCACCCCCTCCCCCCCTCACTACCCCCCCCCCCCACCCCCCTCCCCCCCACGACCTCACCCCCACCCCCTCCCCTCACCCTCCCCCCACCCCCCCACCCCCTTCACCTCCTCACCCCCTCCCCCCTCACCCCTCAACCCCACCCCCTCACCCCCTCCCCCCTCACCCGCCTTCACCCCCCTCCACCCCCACCTCCCCCCCACCCCCGTCCCACCCCCTTCACCCCCTCCCCCCTCACACCCCCCCTCACCCTCACCCACCGCCACCCCCCCCCCCTCACCCTTCACCCCCACCCCCCTTCACCCCCCTCATCACCCCCCTCACCCCCCCACCCCTTCACCCCCCTCCACCCCCCCTCACCCCCCGCCACCCCCTCACCCCCCTCCCCCCCCCACCCTTCAACCCCCCCTCACCACCCCCCTCCCCTCACCCTCACCCCCCTCCCCCCTCAACCCCCCCTCAACCGGGCCCCTCACCCCCCTTCACCCCCCTCACGCCCCTCACCCCCTCACCCCATCTTCAACCCCCCCCGCACCCTCCTTCACCCCCTTCACACCCCCCTCACCCCCCTCCCCCCTCACCCCTCACCACCCTCCCCCCACCAAACCCTCACCCACCCCCCCTCACCCCCTCTGACCCCCCTCACACCCCCTCACCACCCCCCTCACCCCCTTCACCCCCTCACCCTCACCCCCGGGCCCTCAACTCCCCCTCACGCCCCTTCACCTCACCCCCCTCACCCGCCCCCACCCCCCGCACCCCCCCACCCCCCTCACCCCCCACCCCCTTCACCCCCCTCCCCTCACCCCCCTCACCCCCTTCACCCCCCTCCCACCCCCTCACCTCAACCCCCACACACCCCTTCAACACCCCCTCACCCCCTTCACCCCCCCACCCCCTTTCAACCCCGCCACCCCCTTCACCCCCCCAACCGCCCCCACCCCCTCAGACCCCCCACCCCCCTCACCCCCTCACCCCCGTCACCCCCCCCCCACCTTCACCCCCCTTCACCGCCCTTCACCCCCTCACCCCCCCCCATCACCCCCCCACCCCCCTCACCCCCGCAACCCCCCCCCTTCACCCCCCCACCCCCTTCACCCCCCTCACCGCCCCCACCCCCCCTCACCCCCCCACCCCCTTCACCCCCCTCACCCTCACCCTCACCCGCACCCCCCCCCCCCTCACCCTCCACCCCCCCCTACCCCCTCAACACAAACCAACCCCCCTCACCCCAACCCACCCTCAACCCCCCGCCCCCACCCCTCACCTCACCCCCACCCCCCACACCCTGACCCCACCCCCCTCACCCCCCACCCCACATTCACCCCTCACCCTCATCCCTCACCCCCCCCCCCCCTCCCCTCACCCTTCCCCCCCTCCCCCTCACCCTCACCCTCACACCCCCCACCCCCTTCACCCCCCATCACCCCCTTCAACCCACCCCCCCCCCCTCAACCCCCCCCTTCACCTACCCCCCACCCACCCCTCAACCGCCCCACCCCTTCACACCCCCCACCCCCTTCCTCACCCTCCCCCCGCTCACCGCCCCCACCCCCCTCACCCCCACCCTCCTCACCACACCCCCTTCACACAGCCCCCCTCACCCCCCTTCACCCCCTCACCCTCCCCCCCTCACACCCCTTCAACCCCCCTCAACCCTCCCCCCCTCACTCACCCTCTCACCCCCCACACCCTCCCCTTCACCAAGCGTGATGCGGCGCTCAACGCTGGCGCGTGGTGGTGGCCTCACCCTCACACCTCACCCCCCTCACACCCTCACGCCCTCACCCCTCAACAGATACCTCACACCCCCACACCCTCACACCCCCTCAACCCCCCCCCCCCTCACAACCCCTCACCACTCACCCGCCCACAACACCTCACATCACCCCCTCACCCTCACCCCCCCCCCCTCCCCCCCCCATCCCCCCTTCACCCCCCCACCTGCCCCCTTCACCCCCCTCCCCCCCACCCCCATCAACTCCTCACCCCCACCCACCCTCACCCCCTCACCTTCACCCCCTCAACTCACCCCTCAACTCACCCTCAACCCCGCCCCACCCTCCACCCCCCCCCTCCTCTTCACCCCCCGTCCCATAACCCCACCTCCCATCGCCCCCCTCCCCCTCGAACCCAAACCCCCCTCCTCACCCCCCTTCCCCTCCCCCTCCCCCTTCATTCCCCTCAACCTCAACCCCTCCCTCCCCTCACCCCTCACTCCCCATCCCCACCTCGCCGTCGCCCCCCACCCCCTCACCGCACCATCCCCTCACTCACGCTACCACCGCCCCTTGCCACCTCACAAAGTCCGCCAACATCTCCCTCCCCCTCTCGCACCCCACATCCCCCTCACTCACTCCCCCCTCACTTCACCCCCCCTTAATCCCTTCCACCTTATCCCTCCCCTCCGTCACCTACCCCCCTTCACCCCCCCACCCCCTTCACCCCTTTCACACCCCCCCACCCCCCTTCACCCCCCTCAACGCCTCCTCACCCCCCTCACCCCCTAACCCCAACACCCCAACAAGAGGAACCCACACCCCCACTCAACCGCCCCACCCCCCTACCCCCCCTCCCCCCACGCGCCCTCACCCTCACCCCCCACCCCCCCCTCACCCTGACCCACACCCCCCTCACCTGCCCCCACCCCCTTCACGCTCCCCACACTCCTCACACCTCACCCCCCCTCCGCCCCCTCACCCTCACGCCCCTTACCCCCCTCACCCTCACCTCACCCCCACCCCCTTCACCCCCCTCACCCCTTCACCCCCCTCACCCCCCCCTTCCACCCACCCCACGCCCCATCCCCCCCACGCCCCTCACCCCCCCTCACGCCACCTCACCCCCCTCACCGCCCCCACCCCCCCCTCACCCCCCCCACCCTCCTCACCACCAACCCCTTCAGCCCCCCTTCACCCCTTCACCCCTCACCTCCCCCCCTCACAACCCCCATCACCCCCTCACCCTCCCCCCCTCACACCCCCTCTCACCCCCACACCCCCCCTCACAAGCGGGCGGCGCTCAACGCTGAGCAGCGTGGTGGTGGGGCCCTCACCCTCACCCTCACCCCCCTCACCCTCACCCCTCACTACGCTCACACTCACCCACCCTCACCACCCTCACAAACCCCCTCACCCCCCCCCCCTCACAACCCCCTCACCCCGCCACACCCTCACAACCCCCCTCACCCTCACCCCCCCTCCCCCCCCTCCCCCCTCACCCCCCCACCCCCTCACCCCCCCCTCCCCGCCCACCCCTTCACCATCACCCCCACCCCCCTCACCCCCCTCACCTTCACCCCCCTCAAACCCCTCAACTCACCCTCACTCCCGCCCCAACCCTCAACCCCCCTCCCTCTCACCCCTCCCCCTCCCCCTCAACCCCCACCTCCCCGCTCCCCCTCCCCCCAACCCACCCTCCCCGGCCGCCCTTCCCCCTCCCCATTCATTTCCCCTCACGCCCCCCCTCAACCACCCCCTCACCCTTCACTCCCTCACCCCCTCCCCACCTTCGCCCCCCTCCCCCTCACTCACAACTCCCTCACTCACCACCCCCCTGCCACCTCACGCCGCCCATCATCTCCCTCCTCCCCCACACCACCCCCCCCCATCCCCTCACTCACCCCCCCCTCACTCACCTCCCCCTTATCCCTTTCCCATATCCCCTCCCCCTCCTCACACCCCCCCCTCATCCCTCTCCCTTGGGGGACCTCCCTCACCCCTTCATCCCCTCACCCCACCCCCCTACTCCATCGCCTCCCCTCACCCTCCCCTTCCCCATCCCCCTCCCCCTATCTCCTTCCTCATCCCTCCTTCTTACTGCGCGGTAGATCACCCCCCTCCGCCCCCACCCTCACCTCACTTGAACATGGGCAGTGTAATGTGCGTCCAATCCTTTCCTCACTTGCAACTCTCACAGCCCCTCACCCCCCACCCCTCCATCGCTCCTTCAAACATGGGCAATGTGCGGTGGTTCCCTGTTCAACCCTATCCCTCACCCACAACCTCCCTCCACTCGCCCCCTACACCACTTCTCTCACCCTCTGGCCAGTGGTTAAGGGGAGAAGGCAGGAGAATGGGTTAGGAGGGAGAGATAGATCACCAATATTGAATGGCAGACTTGAGGACTCGAATAGCTAATCTGCTCCTATCACATGATCTTATGACCCTCTCACCCTTCAACCCCTCTCCAGCCTTTCCCACTTCCCCCCCCGCCCCTCTCTCTCTCTCGTCCCTGTTTCTTCACCTTCTACCATCACCATTCTGTAACTCTCTCCTCCTCCTCGATATACAGTGCCCCCCCCCCCCCCCCACATTGGGTTTGATGCATGAAGGGGAGGGGGGGTTATATTTACATTTAATTATTTTTCTTTTGCAGTTAGTTGGAGCTGAATGGCTTCCTTTGGATGAACTTGCAGCAGCTATTCTGAAGGAGAACAAGTCCTTTGAAGTGAATGTGTAAGTTCTGATGATTACAGGCTCCAAAATGTGTTAAATTCAAGGGCACTGGGAATCTTTGAGAACCGCTTTGAGTATTGGTGTGTCAGGTTTGAGTTAGTTTTAGAGATACAGCATGGAAATAGGCCTTTTGACCCACTGTGTCCGCAACAACCAGCGATCCCGCTCATTAACACTATCCTACACACACCAGGGACAATTTTATACATACACCAAGCCAAGTGTGGGAGAAAACCAAAGATCTCTGAGAAAACCCATGCAGGTCACGGGGAGAACGTACCAACTCCACACAGACAGCACCCGTAGGCAGGATCAAACCAGGGCTACGGAGCTGTAAGGCAGCAACTCTACCGTTGTACCTGTGGAAGGTGTCCCAACCTGAAGCGTCACCTATCCATGTTCTTCAGCGATGCTGCCTGCTCCCGTACATGCATGTTAGCATCTACCCTTCATGCCACTAAATATCTTAAGTTCCAGTAGAAAGTTCTAGACAACCTTTTCAGCGCAAGAATTAAAAAAGCAAACTGCGGAAGGTGCTGGGTTTATAGATCATGTTCGGCATGGGCAGGTTAGGCTGTAAGGCTGGTTTCTGTACTGTATGACTATGCTATAAATAATCCCCCTATTGGGTCGAAACTGTGGCGCAGCGGTAGAGTTGCTGCCTCGCAGCACCAGAGGCCTGTTTCGATCCCGACTATGGGTGCTGTCTGTATGGAGTTTTATGTTCTCCATTTGGTGTCCAAAGCTCAGCTTAATCAAGAAAATACCTATTCAAAAATGGCAGTGGGGTCCCATGAACTACATGTGGTTTTGATAGAGACTATATGAAATTAGATCTTAAGAAGGCTCTTGACCCAAAAACATCATCTGTCCATTCTTTCCACAGCTGCTGCCTAACCCACTGAGTTCCTCCAGCGCTTTGTGTTTTGCTGTAATCAGATTGAATGTGGGTCAGGCTGAGAAACCAAGAGGCCCATTTTTGTTCCAGTGCCCTTTAGTTCTTTATGTTGTTGTCGATGTACAAAAAATAGGTGTTTCCTTCATATGTCTTTCTCATTTTAGCATTGTGGAATACCAGCATTTCAAATGATTAGCAAAAGATTAGTTCAGTTCAAAAATAACTAATCCTTTCCCTAACATAGTGTTAGTCAGCCAAGGTTGAAGGCTGGAAATATATCGATCAAACACCAGTTTTAGAGTAAACTTAGTGGAATCAGGCGCATCTGAGGAGAGAATGTTTCGAGTTACAGGAACCCTTCAGACATGGATTGTAATATACTCAATATTACTTACGACTGGTTTTTTTGGCTGAACAAGTTCAGTTAACAGGTGTGGAAATTTACCTTAAATGTTTTAGTTTAGAGATATTGCATGGAAACAGGCCCTTCGGCCCACCAAATCTGTGCCGACCATGACCTCTGTTACACACGCTATCCTCACATTAGGGGCAATTTACAACTTATTATCAAAGACAAATTACCAATAAACCAGTACATCTTTGGAGTTGGGAAGAAAACTGATCACCCGGTGGAAAACCCACAGGGTCACTGGGAGAAGTACAAGCCCCCTACAAACGCACCCGTAGAGTCAGGATCGAACCTGGTCTTCTGCCCTGGAAGCAGCAGCTGCACCTCTATGTGCAGTTATTTTTCCTTTAAGACAAATTCAGTCGTTGCCCTTGTTCACGAGAGGAAAATATTCAGTGAGGTAGTCTTGGGTTGTTACGGGATACTTCCATTATAATTTGTTGCATTATTATCTTGCATTATTTTTTTCAGCCATGTAGCAAAATGCCGGGCCATTACCGTGGGAAATGAGCACAACCCGGCCCGGGGGGTGGCTGAATTCGACGCTCAGTGCTATAGTTCCCGTATTAGTATGTGAGAGCTAGCCACAGAGTGAGCTGGTAGTGATCTTTAACTTTCTTAGAAAAACCAGGGGGACATCTTGATGCATTTGTTCATAATATGATGCACAGTTCAGGGTGTTTGGCTATGCGCACAGATTCGAACGATTATTCCCTGGTAGTGCTTCACCATTTACATCTGTGGAAATTGGGTGTAACTGATTAATACTGATAGCGAATTATAACGTGATTAGATTCGGATGCAGAGTAGACCCATTTGGCGCCTACGAGCCGAAGCACCCGCCCAATTCAACCATTCAATATGATCCAAAATCAGTACCCTGATGTGAATAGGGTCCAACCACAAGTCCAAGGGTCTGTCCAATGTACTCGACATATATTGCTCCTGGACACAAAAACATTTTAGATGCAAAATATCACGGTGGGTGGTGTTGGTAGGAACTTAGCAGTTTCAGGCTGCATATCTGGAGGGGAATATATAGGCCTATTTGTTCCCATTCCCCTTCACTTCACGGATTGCTGCGATGAACCAACGGAGGTTACTCCAGCACGTTGTGTGTTTTGATTTATTTAATAATGGAATGCTGTGTTCTATTGCCAGGTAATTGGAGAGCAATATTTAGGCTCTTTAGAGATACATTATGGCAAGCTGTTGCCTTTCGGACTCCTCACGCGAGTCGTACGGCCGACCAGTGAAATCACCCCGTACACTAGGGACTCTTTTTTTACAGAAGCCATTAACCCTAAAAAACCTGGATTGTCTTTGGTGTGGGGGGAAACCGGAACACCCAGGAGAAAACCCACACGATCACAGGGGGAACGAACAAACACTGACAACACAAATTAACAACCGTTAGTCAGGATCGAACCCGGGGGGGGTGTCTCTGGCGACTGATGTAATTGGCAGAGTCCTTGTACTGCTGCTACATAACATGTTTGGGCTTGTTTGTGCTATTCTGCTCAGATTCCAGCATCTTTGCAGTTCTCCTGTGTCATTATTTTATCTCAATTGTGTTGGTGAGCTGTGGAAAGTTGGAATATTCTTTCATCATCAGCTTAAACTAGAGTTTCTTCGCTAATGCTTCTAACTTAATGGAAATTTTTAATATTTATTTTTAGAAATACATGTATAACCTTTTGTTTGGAACCTCAAAACCTTAACATAATGAAGTAATAACACTTGGTTATCTGGAGTCCTTTAAGAGTGTATGAGTCAAGAGTGTTTTTGTGTAATGTCCCTAAACAGAACAATGTGAAAAAACTCTTGCTTTGCAGCAGCCCGCATAAAACAGGATGTGTAAATATATTATTCTGTTTGAAAACTATAATAATCAACGACAAAAAAGTTTCAGTATATATATATATTTATTCTATATATATATAGAATAAAGCAAATGGATAAATAAATAGACAAAGGTGCAAAGTAAAAAATAATGTCTCCAAGTCTATATAGTTCTGAGCCCTTTTGGAGCTTGTAGTATTTAATAGCCTAATGGTTGTAGGGAAGAAGTAGTTCCTGAACCTGGACATTACAGTTTTCAGGTTGTCCTATACCTTCTTCCCGATGGCAGCAGTGGGATTAGTTGACTTTAGTTTATTGTCGCATGCGCCGAGCTACAATGAGAATCTTTTGTGGCGTGCTAACCAGTCAGCGGAAAGACAGTGCATGATTACAATCGAGCCGTCCACAGTGTACAGATATTTCCTGATATTTCATTGAGATGGGAATCGCGTTTAGTGCACGATCAAGTCCAGTAAAATCCGATCAAAGACAGCCTGTGGGTCACCAATGAGGTAGATAGTAGCTCAGGACAACTCTCTAGATGTTGGTAGGATGGTTCAGTTTCCTGATATCAGCTGGGAAGAAACTCCCTGAATCTGGAGGTGTGCGGTGCGTTTTTGGGGATAAAAGGTGCCTTTTAGAGGCAGCAACTCTTTTGCAGGATCCCTTCGTAGTGGGGAGGCAGTATCCGTGATGGACTAATGGACTAGGCAGTAGACACAAAATGCTGGAGTAACTCAGCGGGTCAGGTCGAAACATCACCCATTCCTTTCCAGAGATGCTGCCTGACCCGCTGAGTTACTCCAGCATTGTGTGTCTACCTTCGATTTAAACCAGCATCTGCAGTTTCCTACACATGGACTAGGCAGTGTTCAGCACTTTTTGCAGTCTTCTTCGCTCCTGGGTGTAACCAGTTGCTGAACCAGGCTGTGATGCAGCCAGTTAATATGCTCTGTACTGTACACCTGCAGAGGTTCAAGAGAGTATTTGCAAATTCCTTGTATGTATACATGTTTGGCTAATAAAATGTATTCCATTCAATTCAATACATTACGAACCTCAATCTTCTGAGGAAGTAATGACGTTGAGGAGCTTTCTTTATGATTGCATCAATCTGCTGGGTCCAGGACAGATCTTCAGAGCTATGCACACCCAATGAAATCATCTTTTAAGGAACTGCAGATGCTGGAATCTTGAGTGAAAGATCTGTAACGCAGCATCTGTATAAACATTGAATTCTTCAGATTTTAGATAACTCCATAACTCCCCTCTCCCTTTTTCTCCCATATAAACCCACCCTTCTTCCCCATCCCCACCTCCCCTGTGCCGCACTGGACTTGCACCAATACATGTTCTTCCCTCCCTCGTCCAGCGTCACAATTTACATCTCAATCCCTTTGTCTCCCGCCTTCTGTGTTTTCTTCTCTGGCCTTTGCCCAACCTTGCCTTTGATCTGTCCATCTGCCTAGCTTTGTCCTGCCCCTCTTCCAGCTTTCTTAAGACCCCCCCCCCCCCCCCCCCCCCCCCCCCCCCCCCCCCCCCCCCCCCCACCCACCCCCCCCCCCCCTCCCCCCCCCCCCCCCCCCCCCCCCCCCCCCCCCCCCCCCCCCCCCACACCCCCCCCCCCCCCCCCCCCCCCCCCCCCCCCCCCACCCCCCCCCCCCCACCCCCCCCCCCCCCCCCCCCCCCCCCCCCCCCCCCCCCCCCCCCCCCCCCCCCCCCCCCCACCCCCCCCCCCCACCCCCAACCCCCCCCCCACCCTCCCCCCCCCCCCCCCCCCCCCCCCCCCCCCCCCCCCCCCCCCCCCCCCCCCCCCCCCCCCCCCCCCCCCTCCACCCCCCCCCCCCCCCCCCCCCCCCTGCCCCACCCCCACCCCCCCCTCCCCCCCCCCCCTTCCATTCCATGCTTACAAACAGCCTGAAGAAGGTTCCTGACCCGAAACGTCACTATACATGTTTTCATGATATGCTATCTGGCCCGCTGAGTTATTCCAGCGCTCTGTCTTCTTTTGTAAACTGCTCTCTGCAGTTCCTATGTTTCTATATAGTGTAAACAATGTTAGGTTAAATAAGAAGTTGGCATTGAATGTCAGCCAGAGGAGAGCTACTGGTGTTTAATTAGTGCGGTGCATTTATATCCTCAGTGCACTGTCGTCAGCCTAGGTTAAGTACTTTGAGATCTTGATTCCATGTCCCTTTGATGTACAGAAGTTCTATCATCAAGCCAAGACTGATACAATTAATAACTTGAGGTTCACTCAGGGGTGCAACACTACCAGGGGTGGCGGTGGAGGCAGAAATGATATGTTGTTGAAGAGGCTTTTAGATAGATAGGCACATGGCTATGCAAGGAATGGGGAGATATGGGTCACACGCAGGCAGAGGAGATTAGTTTGACTTGACATCATGTTTGGCGTTATGTTTCATTTTTTTAGCGCATGACATGGTGGGCTGAATGGCGTGTTCCTCTGTAAAATTTTAATTTCTATGTTAAATTAAGCAAAATTACATCAATTGTAAGATGTTGAATGCAGTAAGTGATATTTCAGCTTTAATATATGAGACCCAGTACACTAAACTGTTGGAATTGATTAATGTAGTACTTCTCTGTTGAAAGTGTCGCTTTCATAAGTCCACTAGACCAAGTGTAGACCCGTTGGGTCAGCTCCCCCAACGCACCCGTCCCCTACCAGTCCCCCCCACGGGAGGTGTAGGGAGCAGAGAGGGGAGCTGGAGGGAGGGGGGGTGAGTTTGAGAGGTGGGGGGGTGAGTTTGAGAGATGGGGGGGGGGGGCATTGTCACAGGTGAGATCTGGTTCCGAACGCAATACTCCTGGCTGGCGGGTCACAGCTGCAGGCTCCAGGCGGCAGGGCCCGAGTGGTCGGGGGGGGGGGGGGGGGGGGGCGGGCGGGCAGCGCGAGCAAGAAGACAGCTCTTTTCTGATTTTTCAGATAAGGCGATTTTGGACTCCAGGGGGAAAGTCTCTAGCGGAATATGTAAACACTTTACTGTTAGCGCGCTGTTTTTTCGAGAAGATGTGATTATACACAAACAAACACACACACAAACAAACACACATTCATCCAAGATTAGACTTTTAATAGGTATATGATATGATAAGTTATAGGTGCAGAATTAGGCCATTCATCCCATCAAGTCTTCATTCAATCATGGCTTATCTATCTTGGGGAATTGTAGGTCGACTTCGCCATTCAACCATGGCTGATCTATCTGTCAACCCCATTCTCCTGCCTTCTCCCCATAACCCCTGACAACCTTTGTATTGATTTGTGCCGAGATTAACTATAGAGTGGCGTTTCAGTTTTCTCATTCACAATGTGTTTGAGTGCTCGTCCTAATTATTACCCTGCGCAGGTTGAGAGTAAGCGGCAAATTCTCATTTGGCATTCTAACAGCAAAATTGTGAACAATAGGGCAACGTCTCTATTTAACAATTCAGCAAAAAAGAAATTGTGATAAAGATGCTAAGAAAATGAGCATTTGCTATAACATACTGCTGGCAGCAATGGCTTTCATGATTAACAGCAACATAAACATGGGGAATTAATCCAACGGTGGTTGGCAGGTAACATCTTAAAAATATGTGGCCCTCCTTTAATGCAAGCTAGGCACTAACATCAGAATAAAACAGCATTATTGTGCAATATTTCTCTCCTGCCCTGTGTAAATGGCAAGCATAATCAAAGGAAATTGTACATGGGGCTTTGTTTTTATATTTCAGTGTTGAAGTTGTGAGATCGTCACTGGCCTATGTCGATGTGAACTTCTTCCTTGGAAAAGTTTGCTTTCTAGCCGTTGGGGGTAAGTTCAGTGCGATAGAAATGACTTGAATTCCTGGTGGCGCACTCGTGTGCAACTCCCTGCTCTCCTTTCCCTGTCTCTCGTACTCCTCAAGCCAGATCTTCCATCACCAACACAATGGGACAGTTTTTAGACTCGCCTTCAAGTTCCTTTTAACCGTGGACGAAGCTAACTCCTGGTCCAGGGTTGCAAAAATAATCAAATTAGTTTAGTTTAGAGATACAGCGCGGGAACAGGGCCTCCGGCCCACCGAGTCTGCACCGGCCAGCGATCCCCGCACATTAACACTAATCCTACACACATTAGCGACAATTTTACATTCATACCAAGTCAATTAACCTACAAACCTGTATGTCTTTAGAGTGCGGGAGGAAACCGAAGTTCTCGGAGAAAACCCACGCAGGTCATAGGGAGAACGTACAAACTCCGTACAGACAAGCACCCTGGTCTCTGGTGCTCTAATGCAATAGCTCTAACACTAACCCACCGTGCTGTTGATCACATCTAATCTAATTAGATTTAAATCTAATCTTGAAATTCGACAGTGACTCAAAATCAAATTTAGATTAAATGTGTAGGAAGGAACTAGAGATGCTGATTTCTGGCAAAGATGGACACAAAATGCTGGAGCAGCTCAGCAGGCCAGGCGGCATCACTGGAGAAAAGGAATAGGTGACGTTTCAGGTCGAGACCCTTCTTCAGACTGAGGGATTTTGTAGGGGAACGGACCAAATGTGTAGGAAGGAACTGCAGGTGCTGGTTTACGCCAAAGATATTCACAAAATGCTGAATATGAATTTCTGGTTAGGAGAAACAGATAATAAACCGAATTGGTTAAAAATGGAAAGAGAAGACTGTTTTCCATTTGAAATTAGCTCTATAAAATTTGCTAATATTAATGTACCTAAGAAAATTTATAGTGAAAATTTGATAATAGAAAGTGGAATACGTATTTGGAAACAAATAAAGAAAACACTAAAACTAAAATTTATACCGCTAGGTCTTACAATTGCCAACAATTTTACGTTTAAACGTCACGATGGATACGGCTTTTTTATACAATGGAAAAATAAAGAATTTTAAATATAGGGGATCTTTATAAGGAAAATTCTTTTCTTTCATTTCAAGAATTACAACAAACTTACGGCTTCATAATAATGATATTTTCAGATATTTACAAATCAGAAACTATATCTCTGCAAATACACAGAAACTCAGAATAGAAAGAGTGAAATTTTAGATGAATGCTTGAGAATAAACATCCAAATACAGAAAAAAATGATATCATACATTTACAATATTTTGTTGGAAAAGTGATATTCCATCATCGGAAATACATAGACAACGTTGGGAAAATGAATTAAGTCAAATTAATAAGCAAGAAAAAATATGGGAAGAAAAGTTACAACACATACATTACTGTTCGTTAAATGCTAAACATGTCTTATACAGTTTAAAAAATTTTACATAGATTACATTATTCTAAATCTAAATTACATAATATATTTCCAAAAATTATTCACCTATATGTGATAAATGTCAAAATCTTAGAAGCAACTTTATCACATTCATTTACTAATTGTTACGAAGAGAGATTCTAGAATATTGGAATGAAATATTTAAGATAGTCTCGAATGTTATTAATATTACCATGATTCCTGACCCAAAGTTAATCATACTTGGGAATACCGGAAACGGAACAAATAATTACAAGGAATCAAAGAAACTTTTATCGACTATTCTTTAATAATTGGGAAAAATTAATATTAAAATTTTGGAAAGGCCCTGTATCCCCAACAATTAAAATGTGGAATACATGAAATGACGGGAGGACACTTCACTTGGAGAGATTGAGACTTGTCTTTATGGACAAGTTAGATCTCTTCAAAGGGATAATGGTCTCCCTATATTAAACTATCTTACAGGGTCACAATGGTTCGGCGCAACGGGGTGGTGGGGGGTCTTGACTGAGGCTCTGAATATCTGAATGGATGAAGAATACATATTAATAAATCATGAATGTATCTCCAAGAATGGATTATTTAGTAATACTTCAATCTCCATCAAACTTCTCACATTTCTTTTCTATTTTCTATTCTCTTTCTCTACCTTCCTATCTTTAATTAAGGAAAAAAACTATAGAAACATATTATATAAAATTTTTAATATGTACACACTTATTTTTATTTGTATGAAAAGATTATAGATGTCTTAAAATCTGTAATTATATAAAATTATATGCATTTTCAACTATACAATAATTTGAAATATAAAGTTAAACAATAATACAAACATTCTTAATATTTTGATAACATTATGAATATCATAAAACTTTGTTTAAGACTGGGTATTATGTAGTTATATTAGCGGGGATTTGTATTTGGAAGAATATCTATGATATGAGAAAATCTGAGTATATTGCTCATTTTAGGAATATACTACATATACTCCCAATTATATAAAATAAATAACCACGAAATGTATAATGGATGATATTACAATTAACATAAACAGTATCAATCGATAATCAATATTATATAATTTTGTATATTATACAATTCTCACTGTCGTATAAGAGTGTACACGGTATATATTGTTTCTACAATAAAAAAATTAAAAAAAAAAAAAAAAAATGTGTAGGAAGGAACTAGAGATGCTGATTTCTGGCAAAGATGGACACAAAATGCTGGAGCAGCTCAGCAGGCCAGGCGGCATCACTGGAGAAAAGGAATAGGTGACGTTTCAGGTCGAGACCCTTCTTCAGACTGAGGGATTTTGTAGGGGAACGGACCAAATGTGTAGGAAGGAACTGCAGGTGCTGGTTTACGCCAAAGATATTCACAAAATGCTGGAGTAACTCAGCGACTCTGAAGAAGGGCCTCAACCCGAAGTGTCACTGTTTTCCCGGTGATTTTGCCTGACCTGCTGAGTTGCTCCTTCATTTTGTGTCAAATTGAGGTTTCGTCGGGTTTGGTGAGTGAGTGAGTCTACCAGGGTGGAGCAATGAAGCACAGGTGAAGGTCAGATTCTGCAGCACTGGTGGACGGAGGGGTTGAAGAGCACTCTGTACAGCAGTAGGATCATGGTGTGTGTAAAGTTGTGTTCACTGCTGACTGAAGATTAATGGTGGGAGGTCCACTGTGTAATCATGAAGTGGATCTCCACAGCTGTAAGGGAAAGTATTCACATGGGGATTTAGCATTGCAACAATAGACAATAGGTGCAGGACTAGGCCATTCGGCCCTTCGAGCCAGCACCGCCATTCAATGAGATCATGGATGATCATCCTCAATCAGTACCCCATTCCTGCCTTCTCCACATATCCCCTGACTCCGCTATCTTTAAGAGCCCTATCTAGCTCTCGCTTGAAAGTATCCAGAGATACTTTGGACTCTGGATACTTTGGGAAAGTATCCAGGCCTCCACTGCCCTCTGAGCCAGAACATTCCACAGACTCACAAATCTCTGTGTGAAAAAGTGTTTCCTCATCTCCGTTCTAAATGGCTTACCCATTATTCTTAAACAGTAGCCCCTGGTTCTGGACTCGCCCAACATCAGGAACATTTCCTGCCTCTAGCGTGTCCAAACCCTTAATAATCTTATATGTTTCAATCTCATCCTTCTAAACTCCTGAGTATACAAACCCAGCCGCTCCATTCTTTCAGCATATGACATTCCCGCCATCCCGAGAATTAACCTTGTAAACCTATGCTGCACTCACTCAATAGCAATAATGTCCTTCCTCAAATTAGTGGACCAAAACTGCACACAATACTCCAGGTCCTGGTCCATACAACTGCAGAATGACCTCTTTGCTCCTATACTCAACTGCTCTTGTTATGAAGGCCAACATGCCATTCGCTTTCTTCACTGCCTGCTGTACCTGCATGCTTACTTTCATTGACTGATGAACAAGGACCCCCAGATCCCGTTGTACTTCCTCTTTTCCCAACTTGACACCATTTAGATAATAATCTGTGTTCCTGTTTTTACTACCAAAGTGGACAACCTCACATTTATCCACATTAAACTGCATCCGCCATGTATCTGCCCAGTCACCCAACCTGTCCAAGTCACCCTGCATTCTCATAGCATCCTCCTCACAGTTCACACTGCCACATATAATCTCCTCTCATCCTTCTAAACTCCTGAGTATACAAGCCCAGCCGCTCCATTCTCTCAGCATATGACATTCCCGCCATCTCGGGAATTAACCTTGTAAATCTCCGCTGCACTCCCTCAATAGCAAGAATGTCCTTCCTCAAATTAGGGGACGGTCTCACTAGGGCCCCAGGACTCACTAAGGCCCCAAGTAGATAGAGCACAAGAAGACATCTGGCAGATTTATCCTCATTAGTTGGGGCATTGAGTATAAGCGTCAGAAAGTCACAATGTGGGCTGAAGGGACTTTTTGTCTGTTATTCTGTTCAATGTTCGAAGCTTTAAAGGACTTGGGTAAGGCTGCATTTGGAGTATTACTTGCTGTTCTGGTCACTATTGCTTCAGTAAAATTATATATTGTCCCTAGTGTGTGTAGGATAGTGTTAATGTGCAGGGATCGCTGGTCAGCGTGAACTTGGTGGACCGAAGGATCTGTTTCCATACTGTATCTCTCAAGCTCGAAACTAAAACTAAAATACCTATTTAATTCTCTGTTTAGTTTATTGTCCCGTGTATCGAGGTTTGGTGAAAAGCTTTAGCAGCAGGGAGATTCTTCATGCAGATTGCCGTGTTGGTGTAAATGATCGCGCCCCACTCCATGTATCTGCAGCAGTGCAGCTGAGGGTCATTGCGGGAATGATGTGGATTGTAAAGGCATTTGGAAGAGGTTGACCAGAACACTGCTTGGATTAGAGGGCGTTAGGTAATAGGAGGTTGGACAAACTTGGATTGAAAGGGAGACCTTATAGAAGGATGTACAGTTATGAGTCGGAGACAAGAATAGACAGTCAAATCCTTTTTTCCAGGGTGAGGAGCAAAGATCAGCAGGACAGTGGAGGGTGCCTGGAACGAGCAGTCAGTGATGCCGGTGGAAACCGATACACTAGTGCCACTTAAGAGGCTCTTAGATAGGCTCGTGGATATGGAGGAATACGGAGGAGATTCATTATAATCTATTATGTTTGACACTGACATTATGGATCACAGGCCTTTCTGTGCTGTACTGTGTAAGTAATTCTGATGTTTCTGTGTTTTTTTTTCCCTTAGACAAGTCTGTTAAACACCAGGTAGTGGAGATGTACACTCTGAAGCAACTGGCAGATTCCTACTTGAGCCCTCTAATTCCTGCTGAGCTTGAGGTACGAATAGCTATGAAAATGACTGTGACATGTTAGCTGTGACGCCTCTGTTCTATATGAACAGTGTCATTTCCACTTTTGGAGTATCACTGTGCCTTGTCTTCAAGTGTCTTTCACCCATTCTGTGGCTCCGAATCTGGCTGAGAAGTGTATATAGAAGTGTAGTGTTGAGCTTTAAAGGTTGAATAAAACTTGTTTTTGATTTTTAACGCCACATGGCTGATGACGCAGGTGGTGATAGTCATAGGGAAGCAGTGCTTCCTGGCTGCAGCTCGTGTGAGAAACCAGCGCTATTCTGAGAGTGTAGCAAAGAACTGCAGATGCTGGTTTGAACCGAAGATAGACACAAAAAGCTGGCTTAACTCAGCGGGGCAAGCAGTATCTCTGGAGAGATGGAATGGATCAGACTGATAGTCTGAAGAAGGGTCTCGACCCAAAACGTCACCCATTCCTGCTGCCTGTCCTGCTGTGTTACTCCAGTATTTTGTGGCTATTCTGAGAGTTTCCATTTTGATCACTGGCAAACTGAAGTCTCTCCCAAAATGTGTTGCCACCTTCTGGTTTGTAATGGTGCTGTCTTCCAGCTCCAATCTGGGAAGCTGAGTTGTTCTGGACCCTCAGCTGCAGTGCTGCAGGGATGCATGGAGTGGGGGTGCCACCATGACCAACAACAACAGGGGAATCTGCATGATGAATCTCCCTGCTATAACTATAATGCAGCTGCACAAGCTTTTCGCTGAACCTTGGTGCACGTGACAATAAACGAAACTAATCTGAGAATGAAATGGGTATTGATCTCAATTCTGATCAGAAAGAGCATCAGCCTCAGTTTTTAGCTTGAGTGATACAGCACGGAAACAGGCCCTTCGGCCCATCAAGTCTGCCGACCAGCTATTCCCGTACACTTGCACTATCCTACACTCGAGGGATCAATTTACAATTTTACCAAGCCAATTAACTTACCAACCTGCATGTCTTTGAAGTGTGGGAGGAAACCGGAGTACCAGGAGTAAACCCATGCGATCACAGGGAGAATGTACAAACGTCGTACAGACAGCACCCTTAGTCAGGATCGAACCCGGGTCTCTGGCGCTGTGAGGCAGCAACTCTCCCGCTGCGCCACCGTGCTGTTGCAAAAGGTGAAACCGTTTACTTGTTGTCATCAGTGCAATGTAAAGATGTCTTGGAAGAGAAGAAACGAACTAAGGGGACATTTAAGTTTGCATCCAGAACTGAAAGCTTGCAATGTTTAATGAGTCAGTTACCTTTCCTCGGTAAGACCTGGCTCGTTGGTCAAACCTGCATATTTTAGTATAAGATTGAAGATATATAGACTGATGATTTATTTTCAGCTACTGCACAAGGATGTGAATTGGGGGGGGGGGGGGGGGGGAGGCGGAAAGTGCAGTGTGGAGATACTTTTCCGTATGGGGTAGGGATGGAGGTAGGGATTACACCAGAGCAGCTGCTCTTTTGAAAGGATAATGGGAGGAATTTCTTTATGGTGATGAGGGTGATGAATCTGTGAAATTCATTGCTACAGAAGGCTGTGGAAGCCCTCGATGGATATTTTTAAGGCGGCGACTGACCGATTCTTGATTAGTCCGGGTGTCAGGGGTTATGGGGAGAGGGCAGGAGAATGGGTTGAGGGGGAAAGATAGATCAGCCAGATAGATTGCATGGTCTAGTAGACTTGATGGGCCAAATGGCCTATTTCTGCTCCTATGAACCAGCCATCAGATTGTCATTGCATCTTGGCAGCAGAATTCTACTCAATGAGGTGAAAGGATTCAAATCAGATGAGGAGTACCACTGCTTGGAGATGATGCAGTGAGATGGAGCAAGGGCCTTCATAAAGTACAACTCGGGTAGAGTAGTAAAGAACAAATATGTATGCTTGCCTGCATTGGTTGGGGCATTGCGTCAGGAAGTCACCATGCAGCTTAGTTTCGGCCAGGTTTGGAGAATTACGTGCAGTTCACCTTATCCCATTCCAGGAAGGACATGGAGGCTTTGGGGAACATTTACCAGGATGCTGCCTGGATTTAGGGGGTGTTAGCTGCAGGGAGAGGTTGGACAGATTTGGGTTGTTTTCACTGGAACGCCAGAGGTTGAAGGGAGACCTGCTAAAAGTATATATAATTATGAGAGGCGTTGATAGGATAGAAGGATTTTTTCCCAGGATGAAAATATCAACTTTTCGCAGATGATGTAATGATGTATCTCACGGAAGTAAACGCCTCCTTTCCAAGGATGATGGGGATCATAGATACATTTAATTTTTATGCAGGATATAAAGTGAATATTTAAAAAACTCAAATCCTCCTATTTAATTATTCTCCAGAAGAAATCAAACAAAATTATAATATTAAATGGGATTCAAAATCAATCAAATATCTAGGGGTACATATAACAGAAAATATATCAATGTTGTATGAGGCCAATTATAATCACATCAACCAAAACATAAGAAAGGATATAGAAAGATGGTCCACCTACCCAATGGATTTTAGTAGTAAGATAAATGTGGTGAAAATGAATATTTTGTCAAGGCTATTGTACTTGTTTCAATCTCTGTCAATAGAGGTACCATTAAAACAATTCATGGAATGGGATAAATTAATATCTAGATTTATTTGGGGAGGAAAGAAGGCCAGAATTAGATACACTACACTACAGTTGCCAAAGGTGGAATGGCACTTCCAAATTTTAGGATATATTTCTATGCAGCCCAACTTCGACCACTAATTAATTGGTGTGAGGACAGCTATATAGCTAGGTAGAACGAGATTGAGACATATATCCCTGACTTCCACATCCAAACACTTTTGGGAGAAAAAGCGCTTCCTGGACATATCAGGAGTATAATCGATCCAATAACGATATTTACTTTAGAAACCTGGTTCACTCTTACCAGACAACTTAAACTGAATAAACGACAAAAAGTTTTAAGATGGATAGCTTTGGATAATGAATTTAAACCAGGGATGTATGACTCAACATTTAAAGAGTGGATGAAGAAAGGAATGACTGCATTTTGTACTGTTATTGAAAATGGAGTCCTAAAAGGTTTTCAAGATCTGAAGAAGGGTCTCAACCCGAAATGTCGCCTATCTCCTTCGCTCCTTAGATGCTGCTGCACCCGCTGAGTTTCTCCAGCCTTTTGTGTACCTTCAAGATTTGAAGGATAGATTTGCACTTCGGAACCAAGACTTGTTTAGATACCTCCAACTGAGAGATTATTACAATCTCTCAATCACAGGGAGGCACTAGAAGAAAAGAATCTAGTGATAGAAGTGATAGTTAGTGCGTATCATCAAAAAAACATTAAGGATTATTTCTAAACGTTATCATAGTTTAATGGAATGTCAAGCTAAAACTACATTTAATGTAAAATTTAAGTGGGAAAAGGAATTGAACATTACCATCTCAGAAGGAGAATGGCATCATATGTGTGTAACACTAGACATCCACCAATTCACAAAATTGGAGAGAATTTAATTGGAAAAATTTGATTTGTTTCTTTTATTACGCCTAATATAAAAAGCAAGCAAATTCTAAGGCAAGCAAACATGCTGGAGGCAATGTGGGCAAACAGACGCAAACCATGCACATATCTTCTGGAGTTGCCCAAAAATAGAACCATTTTGGGACAGAGTGAATTCAGAATTAACGGAGGTATTAGGATATATAGTCTGCAAGAAGTGTTCCATTTTATACCTGGGTAATATAACTACAGTGGTGCTGAAGGAAGACCATTACTTGGTTAAAATCCTACTCACAGCTGTCAGAAAGGCCATTACAAGAAACTGGCTCGCAGTGGACACAGCCAGACTTAGACAATGGTTAGACATTAGTACAGGAAATATTTGTCACGGAGAAAATGACATATTCTCTAAGAGTGAAAGAAGACGAGTTTAACAGAAAATGGGAAAAATGGATTAGGTATAGAAATAAAGACATCAACACTGTATAATTTTATAGACAATAATGTAAGTTATTGGAAAATGTTTTAATATGAAAATAGTTCTGTATACTGCATCATTAATTGTAAACTGAACCCCCCCGCTACATTGTTGTACGTTTCGTTGTAATGTTGTACGTTTCGTTGTTATATTTGTGTTTTATTTGTGTATACATAAAAGCAATAAAAACTAAAGTGGAAAAAAAGAAAATATCAACTGCTAAACGACACAATTTTAAGATGGCATGGGGAGTTTAAAGGATATGTGTGGGGCAAGTTTTTTACTTTGCACAAAAGCGTCTGGAAAACGCTTCCATAGATGGTGGTGGAGGCAGACACCATAGTGTCATTTCAGAGACTTTTGGATAGGGACATGGATATGCAGGGAATGGAAGGATATGGATCACGTGCAGGCAGATAAGAGGTGGTCTTGGCACTGTGCACGGCACAGACGTCGTGGGCTGAAGGGCCTGTTCCTGCACTCTACGTTCAATGTTCAGTCAGCCCCGGCAGCATCAGGACGCATTGTACAAGTTGTGGAATGTCTAATATTCTTTCTGCATGCCACGAGAGTTCAGTTGGGCTCGAGTGACTTTACCTTTTCTCATTTACATTTCTTCAGTCCACAGAGAGAAGAGCAGCGATAGCCAAGAGACTCCTTCAGATGCTGAAGGTTGCTGCCGGCCTGGTCCCTGGAGTCTCAGCCCTTGCTCTCAGCTCATTGATTAGACCTTCCTTCAAGACTGAGGCAGCGGAAAGCTAAACAGTGGATCTCCAATGGGCATCTCCAACCTCTGCTTCTGAAGCTACCCAACTCTAACCTACTTTATATATCGAGCTTCATTTGATATTTACATTTCAAATGTGTTTTGAAATGGCTTCCAAGGTCCATTTTTCAATGCATGGATTTTGGAATTAATCATCTTCGCTTTGAGACATTGGGTGGCGAATGTGCATGGGGTGGACTTGGTGGTCTCGCCACCTGGCAAGTGAATGCCATGTACAGAATGTATAGAGCAACACCAGAACCGGTCCACCACCGACTTTCCTGGCACCTCCTTTAATCCAGACAAAATCACCAGAGCGCACTTGAAATCCCCCCCCCCCAGAAGTCCCCCCCGAAGATGTGGCGCCTAGGCTGCTTGAGGCGGCCGATCTCGACCTCATCAGGACTTTTGCACCGATCGGTGGGTTGAAATAGCCTCTTGCGGCCAGGATTCTGGAACTCCGGCCCGGCTAGGGAGCCGGCAGATCCGTTCCCGTAGCCGACGTCCGAGGCCGACTTTATGGACCAGTAACGTGACTCCCTGTTGGCCGAGGCAGACTGTTCCGCTACCGTTGGACTCCTCTCGGAGGCCGTGACATCTGTTGGTCCAGCAAAACGGAAAATCCAGAAAGGCTGTGAAACTAAGTGTGCCAGAAAGTCGGTGATGGACTTGCCTGTCGATGACCAATAAAAAATGACCCATGAACTTTAAACTCAATTGGGGGAATTTTGAGATAGAGTTCAACAAAACATAACCAATGTTGATCTTCACTCGGGTTTCTTTGGAAATGTTTTCCAACTCCTATTCTAGTGATGCTTGTAAATAACAGAGCACGATATAAGTTATATATACATTAAACATTTTGCCAGTTTCTAATTAAGTTTGTCTTTAAGGGTTTTTCTAATTGTGATTTAATGGAAAATGGCTGGAAGAGCTGATTGCTTTACAATCAATGTGGTGAAAGACCAACATTCAAATGTCCCCTTCCACCTCCATCCCTCTGGATTTGTATTTCACCTCTCTTTATCTGACACCTTTTTGTCTCCTTTTATTTTCTAGCCTTGTCACTTGCTCCACACATCTGCCAATCAACCCCCCCCCCAACCTGTATCCACCTATCACTTGCCCCCACCTCTCTTTTCCAGCGCCCCCCCCCCCCCCCCCCCCCCCCACTACAATCAGTCTGAAGATGGTGTAGTAGCCATTTAGCTTAACTCAATATGTTATAAACTATAACCAGTCACCTTTACATTTTATCTGGCTATAATTATGTGGGTGGGATTTATTACGTAGTTGAAGGCGTGTTTGTGGCTGGGATGTTCTCGCGGACACGCTAGTAGTTTTTAGTTAGTTCGGAGGAAGCATGGGGGTGAAGGCACTGCTTTTGACCATGCATGAGTTCATCCCTGGAGTTCATCCTTGCACAAGTTTGACTACGAGTAAGATCATAATGTGCTTAAACAAGAAGAAGTTTGGATGAATATCTTACTGTTTACTACGACAATAAAGAATCTATTAAATCAAGAGACTGTATTTTGAAGATTTATCTTTCGACGGCATTGAATGTCTCGTGGAGAGCTCGCGGATGCATAAGAAACTATCTCCTCACCACACACTCACACACACTCTCTCACACTCTCACTCTCACTCTCACTCACACTCACACTCACACTCACACTCTCTCACTCTCACTCTCACTCTCACTCTCACTCTCACTCTCACTCACACTCACTCACACTTACACTCACGCTCTCTCTCACTCTCACACTCTGACTAGAAGAAAAATGCCTTGAACGATATAATAATCTGCCACTACAGATCGGCCCCAATCCAAAATGTCATGTGTCAATTCCCTCCAGATATGCAGCCCGACTTGCTGAGTTCCTTCAGCACTTTATTCCAATGTAGTTAACTTGGCCTTTTTATATTCAGGTTCTGGAGAGTGCACCACATCAAAATCGTTACCATTTTGGATCTAGGACTGAGGGAAAGTCTAGTTGTGTGAAGCAGTGTTCGGGTTTAACACAGGAACATTAGCTATCTTATTACAGCAGCTGACAGGCCAGGATAGAGTGGATGGGGAGGGGATGTCTCCACTAGTGGGAGAGTCTAGGACCAGAGGCCACAGCCTCAGAATAAACGGACATACCTTTAGAAAGGAAATGAGGGGGAATTTCTTTAGTCATTGGGCGGTGAATCTGTGGAATTCATTGCAACAGAAGGCTGTGGAGGCCAAGTCAATGGATATATTTAAGGAGGAGATTGATAGATTCTTGATTAGGACAGGTTTGGGGCTTGTGATAAGGCAGGAGATTGGGGTTGAGTGGGAAAGAGCTCGGTCATTAAATGGTGGAGCAGTCTTGATGGGCTGAATGGCCTAATTCTGCTCCTCCAACTCATGACCTTATGACAGAACCTTGATCATGACTGGTCTGTTCTGGCTACAGCGTTTCTTGTACAGAAGGATTGGGAGTGGGATAGCTTGGCATGCAACGTTAAAGCCCAGAAGCAGGCGTGGTTGATGAGCAGCCTGAAAGAAATCTAAAATAATAAATTGTGGAGAGTTATGGATGTAGCCCAACCCCTTAACCCCCCCCCCCCCCCCCCATTGACTTAACACTACCTCACTATGGCAGCCAACATCATTCCTTCAGGAAGAAGGGACCTGACCCAAAACATCATCCATCCTTGTCCTCCAGAGATGTCTGACCCACTTCATAAGTTCTAGGAGCAGAATTAGGCCATTCGGCCCTTCAAGTCTACTCTGCCGTTCAATCATGGCTGATTTATCGTTCCCTCTCAACCCCATTCTCCTGCCTTCCCCCCATAACCCCTGATACCCGTACTAATCAAGTACATGTGAATCTCCGCCATCAAAATATTCAGTGATTTGGCCTCCACAGCCGTCTGTGGCAATGAATGCCACAGATTCACTACCCTCTGGCTAAAGTAAACCCTCCTCATGTCCTGTTTAAAGGTATACACAAAATGGTGGAGTAACTCAGCGGGTGAGGCAACATCTCTGGAGAGAAAAATGGGCGATGTTTTGGGTCGAGTCCCTTTAGTCTGATGTCAGGTGAGGGGGTGTGACAAAGGTGGAATGTAGTTGGAGACAGTAGCACTGGTGGGACAACTGAGATGGGGTAGGGGATGGAGAGAAGTCAATGTTCATACCGCTGGGGTGTAAACTACCCAAGCGAAATATGAGGTGCTGTTCCTCCAATTTGCGCTGGGCCTCACTCTGACAATGGAGGAGGCCCAGGACAGAAAAGTCAGATTGGGAATGGGAGGGGGAGTTGAAGTGCTGAGCCACCGGGAGATTAGGTAGGTTAAGATGGACTGAGCGGAGGTGTTCAGCGAAACGATCGCCGAGCCTGCGCTTGGTCTCGCCGATGTAGAGAAGTTGACACCTGGAACAGCGGATACAGTAGATGAGGTTGGAGGAGGTGCAAGTGAACCTCTGCCTCACCTGGAAAAACAGCACCTCATATTCGGCTTGGGTAGTTTACACCCCAGCGATATGAACATTGACTTCTTTAACTTCAGATAGCCCTTGCTTTCGCTCTCTCTCCATCCCCTCTCCCTTCCCAGTTCTCCCACCAGTCTTAAAGGCCAGTCCCACTTCAATCGCCGGAGCTGTATGGTTATGCGGGAGCTGTGCGGGGCTGGTCCCGACATCGCGCGGGTCTACGAAAAACTGACACTGTTTATCCCGGGCGATAACGGCCGATAGGCCTGCAGCTGCATTGAGGACGTAGGCAGCATCTCAAAGTCGTACGCAGCATCATGACGGCGTACGCCAAGCACGTGGCGTTGCACGCTGACGCCACCGCCCGACGCCGTGCGACATCCAAATTCAGTCGGCCCGCCTCCTGCCCAACTGATTGGTGAGTATGATGTCGGGACCAGCCCCGCACAACTCCATACGCCTCCGCGGTTTGAATTGGGACCGGCCTGCGAGGCCGTACGCCTCAAGCCACCACGTTTGGTCGCGCTAGACGCATGCAATCGCATACTGGTGGGACGGGCCCTTTACTGTCTCCGCCTACATTCTTTGTCCCGCCCCTGTCCCCTGACATCAGTCTGAAAAAGGATCGCAACCCGAAACGTCACCCATTCCTTCTCCAGAGATGCTGCCTGTCCCGCTGAGTTACTCCAGCATTTTGTGTCTAGCTTCGATTTAAACCAGCATCTGCAGTTCTTTCTTACACTGTTTAAAGGTACGTTTGTTTATTCTGAGTCTATGGCCTCTGGTCCAAGACTCTCCCACGAGTGGAAACATCCTCTCCACATTCACTCTATCCAGGTCTTTCACTATACGGTAAGTTTCAATGAGGTTTCCCCTCATCCTCCTAAACGCCAGCAAATACAGGCCCAGTTCAAAGGTTCACCGTATGTTAACCCAATCGTTCCTGGGATCATTCTCGTAAACCTCCTCTGGACTTTGTCCAACGCCTCCCTCAGATATGGGGCCCAAAACTATTCCAAATGAGGTCTGACCCGCGCCTTATAAATCCTCAGCATTACATCCCATACCTTTGTATTCTACAGACGTCCGTGAATCTCTCTGCCAGCTGATCTGCACAGGTCCCGAGGACATGGCCAGGGACTCCGCCTGGGCCAGTTGCTTTCTACGGATTCACGCTCAGGAAGGCCGATCTTACGCCTGCCTCGGTAACTGTTGGTGCAAGCGTATCTGGGGCTGTCAGGAAGGGTGACATTCCACCATCTATTCAAAGTGGGCATAGAATCCTATGGCTCATTTGGGGGGGAGCCATTGCTGTCATCGATACAGCCCACCTTTGCTTCAGTGAGGCCGGCTCATTCCAAAAGAGTGTGCTGATGCTTAGGATTTAAATGAAACACTGCAGCTCTTTATAAATTGGTTCTTGATTAGTAAGGGTGTCAATAGACAATAGGTGCAGGAGGAGGCCATTCAGCTCTTCGAGCCAGCACCGCCATTCAATGTGATCATGGCTGATCATCCACAATCAGTACCCCGTTCCTGCCTTAACTCCGCTATCTTTAAGAGTATCTAATTCTCTCTTGAAAGCATCCAGAGAACCAGCCTCCACTGCCCTCTGAGGCAGAGAATTCCACAGACTCACAACTCTCTGTGTGAAAGAGTAGAGATTTAAATGAGCGGACTGATTCTAGTGGATGACATTAGGTCTTGTTCTGGGACTAGCAGGCAGAATCGCCACACTCTGGTGCCACGTATAATTTTCTCCCTATTTGTAAGAAAACTTTCTTAACAGATCCTGTACCCCTGGTTTTAAAGCCTAAGGTTCCTTTTGCACAGACAGGGTGGCACGGTGGCGCACTGGCGGTCGAGTTACTGCCTTACAGCGCTTACAGCGCCAGAGACGTGGGTTCGATCCCGACTACGGGTGCTGTCTCTATGGAGTTTCTGCATTCTCCTCGTGACCTGCGTGGGTTTTCTCTGAGATTTTCAGTTTCCTCCAACACTCCAAAGACATAAAGGTTTGTAGGTTAATCGCCTTGGTTATAAATGTAAATTGTCCCCTAGTGTGTGTAGGATAGTGTTAATGTGTGGGGATCGCTTGTCCAAGTTTCCACACTGTATCTCTAAACTAAACTTTGACAAAACTAAAGGACACACAGTGCTGGAATAAATGAGCAGGTCAGGCAGCATCTCTGGAGGACATGCATAGGTGGTGACGTTTCAGGTGGTGACATTTCGGGTTGAGACCCTTGTTCAAAGGCCTGGAGTAACTTAGTGAGCCAGGCAACATCTCTGGAGAACATGCATGCATAGCTGACATTTTGGGTTGGATCCCTTCGTCAGGCCCAAAACCACCTATCCATGTTCTCCAGAGATGCTGCCTGACCCGCTGAGTTACCCCAGCACTTTGTGTCACCCTCTTTTTGTGTAAACCAGCACCTGTAGTTCCATATTTCAACTTCTGAACTGAGATGTTAAAACTTAGCTGTGAGAGTTGTTCTTTGTATTTCATTCAACTATTTCCTCGACACTTCTATCTTCTCCATCCTCATTTGGGGCTTTGGGTTGGAAGTGAAAGCACAAAATGGTGAGTTAGTGGAGGGCCCCAGTAAATGGTGAGTTAGGGGAGGGCCCCAGTAAATGGTGAGTTAGGGGAGGGCCCCAGTAAATGGTGAGTTAGGGGAGGGCCCCACTAAATGGTGAGTTAAGGGAGGGCCCCAGTAAATGGTGAGTTAGGGGAGGGCCCCAGTAAATGGTGAGTTAGGGGAGGGCCCCAGTAAATGGTGAGTTAAGGGAGGGCCCCAGTAAATGGTGAGTTAGGGGAGGGCCCCAGTAAATGGTGAGTTAGGGGAGGGCCCCAGTAAATGGTGAGTTAGGGGATGGAGTCTGTCAATGAGAGTGGTCCTTGGACCGAGTTGAGGGAGGAGGTATAGGGACAAGTTGTGAGTGCAGGGGAAGGTACCTGGTGAGGGAGTGGTTTTGATGGGAAGGGATGAGTTAATCAGGGAGTTGCAGAGGGAACGGTCTCTGCAGAAGGCGGGAAGATGTGGAGATGGGAAGATGTGGCTCGCAGTGAGATCCCGAGGTGGCGAAAATGTCGGATTATGTGTTGTATGCGACGGCTGATGGGGTGGAAGGTAAGGACTAGGGGGACTGTTTGTGACTAGGGGGAGGGGGAGCAAGGGCTGGGCTGCGGGGTACAGAGGAGACATGAGTGAGGGCCTCATCGATGATGGGAGATGGGTACCCCCATTCCTTAAAGAATGAGGACATCTTGGATGTCCTGGTATGGAACGCCTCATCTTGGGCACAGATGTGGTGTAGACGGACGTATTGGAAGTAGGGGATAGAGTCTTTGCAGGAAGCAGAGTGGGAAGAAGTACATTTGCGATAGCTGTGAGAGAGCTCTCCCTTAGTTCTCCATTTACTGGTGCTCTCCCCTAATTCTCTATCTCACCAACACTCTCACATGAATCGAACAACTTCCTTCACTCTCACAGACTCAGTCCATCGCTCTCTCTCTCTCTCTCCCTCTCTCTCTTTTTTTTTATGTTTCAAAAACTTTATTTGACACAATCATATAATACAACACATCAAACCATAATCAAAAATTGCACTATATAAAAAACATTATAGTACAACAATACAATCATTGTTCACAATACTCTGAACCCCACGCGGTGACCAGCGCCCACGGACGGCCTCCAGAGTCCCCGTGGACACCGCATGTTCCCGCTCCAGGGACACACGTGCACGGACGTAGGCCCGGAAAAGGGGCAGGCAGCCGACTCTAGCCTGACCATCGACCGCCCGCTGCCTGGACCCGCGAATGGCCATCTTGGCCAGGCCCAGGAGCAAACCGACAGGGAAGTTCCCCCCCCCCCCACTCGGCTCTCCCCACTCCCTGCCTTGTGTCCGAACACTAGAATCGTGGGACTAAAATGCAACCAGAACTTGAGGAACAACCCCTTCAGATATTGGTACAGGGGCAGTAGCCTCTCACACTCCATATACACGTGGAACACGGTCTCTTGCTCGCCACAGAAATTACATGCTGCGGACGAGCCCGTGAACCGACTCAAAAGTCTATTACAAACCACCGCTCTGCGCAACACTCTCCACCCCAGGTCCCCAATGTAAAGGGGAACAACTCGCTTATAGAAGGACCCCCACTGAGGACCTCCCCCGCCTTCAGGTGGTAACACCGTCCGCCATGGTGTGTCGGGACTCTCCCTCTCTCTCTCTCTCTCTCTCTCTCTCTCTCTCTCTCACTCTATCTATCTGACACTCCATCTCTCTCTTGCACTGACACATTCCATCTTTCACTGGCACATTCCATCCTCAGTCTGAAGAAAGGTCTCCACCTGAAACGTCACCCATTCCTTCTCTCCAGAGATGCTGCCGGTCCCGCTGAGTTACTCCAGCATTTTATCTGTCTTCAGTCTAAACCAGCACCAGTTCCTTACTACACATTTCGTCTTAATAAAGTTGCCCATTTTCTTGAGTATTCCAATTTCCAAGACCTGTTACATTACGAAATTATCCAAGACCTGTTACAATACACGTCTGAAGAAGGGTTTCGGCCCGAAACGTTGCCTATTTCCCTCGCTCCATAGATGCTGCCGCACCCGCTGAGTTCCTCCAGCACTTTTGTCTACCTTCGATTTTCCAGCATCTGCAGTTCTTTTTTAAACATTTATTTGAATTGAAAGATATTACTGAAAGATACAGCAGTGGTGGTCCTGATCGCTGGAATTCCCCACATCTTCAGTGGGCGGCACCCACGGAGGCTCAGCGGTAGAGTTGCTGCCTTCCGCGGCCAGAGACCCGGGTTCGATCCCGACTACGGACACTGTCTGTCTGGGGTTTGTACGTTCTCCCCGTGACCTGCATGGGTTTTCTCCGGAGTTCTCCGGATTCCTCCCACTTGGCTTGGTATAAATGTAAATTGTCGTTAGTGTGTGTCGGGCAGTGTTAGTGTGCAGGGATCGCTGGTCGGTGTAGACTTGGTGGGCAGAAGGGTCTGTTTCCGTGCTGTATCTCTCAACTAAACTAGACTAAAATCAGTTGCGATATCTTGAGGGTGGCGTGACCACTCCCCCAACCACTGTGGTCTCTCCATTCACAAATTACCTTGGAATCTGCAGGAGGAAGTAACGACTGGTGAAGAGACACTTGGGACAGGTACATGGATACAGGCAAGATGCGGCAGTCAGTGCACTGGTCTGAAGGTGGCAGTGTTGTTCTTCCTTCCTTTATCCTGGTGGCGAGCTCCAAATCAAAGACAGACAACAGACATGGAGTGCTCGAGTAACTCAGCTGGTCAGGCAGCATCTCTGGAGAACATCGATAGGTGATGTTTTGGAGTTCCTCCCTCCAGCCCTCCTCTTCCCCGATGCAGGACAGAGGGTTGTGAATATGTGACTGAATTTTCAGTGCCTGGTCTTTGAACCTCTGAAGAAGGATCCCCACCCGAGACGTCGTCCGTCCACTCCCCTCCACAGATGCTGCCTGACCCGCGGAGTTCCTCCAGCACTTTGTTTCTTTGCCGAGAACTTCAGCAGAACCTGAGGGGCAACTTTTCCCACTGAGCGGGCGGTGGGTATTCAAAATAACATTTAAAAGAAGCTAGGACAGGTACATGGATATGAAAGGTGTGCAGGGATATGGGCCAAACACAGGCAGGTGGGACTAGCTTAGGCATGACATCTTAGTCAGAGAGACATACAGCATGGAAACAGGCCCTTTGGCCCAACTTGCCCACGCTGGCCAACATGCCCCATCTATAAGGGGTCTATAATCTTAAGGGGTTGGACAGGCTAGATGCAGGAAGATTGTTCCCGATGTTGGGGAAGTCCAGGACAAGGGGTCACGTTTAAGGATAAGGGGGAAGTCTTTTAGGACCGAGATGGTTTTTCACCCAGAGAGTGGTGAATCTGTGGAATTCTCTGCCACAGTTGAGGCCAGTTCGTTGTCCATATTTAAGAGGGAGTTGGATGTGGCCCTTGTGGCTGAAGGGATCAGGGGGTATGGAGAGAAGGCAGGTACGGGATACTGAGTTGGATGATCAGCCATGATCATATTGAATGGCGGTGCAGGCTCGAAGGGCCGAATGGCCTACTCCTGCACCTAATTTCTATGTTTCTATGTTTCTATACTAGTCCCACCTGCCTGTGTTTGGCCCATATCCCTCTAAACATGTCACAGCGGTAGAGTTACTGCCTCACAGCTCCAGAGACCCGGGTTCCATCCTGACTACGGGTGCTGTCTGTACGGAGTTTGTACGTTCTCCCGTCACCTGCGTGGGTTTTCTCCGGGTGCTCCGGTTTCTTCCCGCACTCCAGAGACGTGCAGGTTTGTAGGTTAATTGGCTTGGGTAAAATTGTAAATGGATGCTCCTATCACTTATGACCTTAGTGTATAGGATAGTGACAGTGAACAGGGAATCGCTGGTCTGCACGGACTGGTCTGCAGTGGGCTGAAGGGCCTGTTTCTATGATGTATGACTATGCCTCCAGTCCTTTGATAATTTGATCATCTAATTTAGTTTTGACAGTTCACCTAATTATAGTAAATTCGTCAGCACTCTCCAGCTCTGTGGCTTCCTGTTTTGCCTGCTTATGAAACACTGAGCAGTCAATCTCGGGGACTTCTCACTCCCGGGCCAGTTATCAGTAGCAGCGGCGCAGCGGGTAGAGCTGCTGCCTCACGGAGCCAGAGACCCGGGTTCTTATTAAAACTTTCCCCTCTCACCTTCCACCTATGACCTTTTGTTCTTGATTCCCGTACCTCTGTAAAAGACTCTGTGCACACACTCCTACTATTCACATCATCATTTTGTACACCTCTATTCTGGAAGAGAGCGTGTGTATGTGAATGAGTGTGTGTGAATGAGTGTGTGTGAGATGTGAGAGTGTGAAATTGTGTGTGTGACATGTGTGTGTGCCTGTGCACCTCTGAAACTGTGTGTTTGTGGTTGTGCCAGAGAGTGTGTTTAAGAATGTGCGTGTGCGAGTGTGTGAGTGTGCGTCTGTCTATCCGAGTGAGTGAGTGAGTTCATAAGGTTCATTAATTGTCACATCCACCAATTGGTGTAGTGAAATTTCACTGGCCAGGTTAGCCATACAATTTTAAAAAAAGCAACTCAAAGAACACATTTTAACATGAGCATCCACCACAGTGAATCCTACACATTCCTCACTCTGATGGAAGGCGAAATAAAGTTCAAGTCTCTTCCTTGTTCGGGGGCCTCGAGCCTCCGTTGACGGGACGATCTTGACTCCCGTAGCCGGCGGTGTTCGGGCCCTCCGTGTCGAGGCGATCCGCTCCTGCATCGTGGGGATGTCAGCTCCCCCGCTCCGGGCGATCGAACCTCGCGTCGGGGCTGGTCGAACCTTCTGCGGCGTTGGAGCTCCCGACTAGCCTCTCCCGAGACTGCGAGCCCTTGATTGGTACGTCCGCAGGCCGTGGTTGGAGCGATCCCAGGCAAGGGATCCCCTCCGATGGTAAGTCCATGTGTGTATGCGAGTGTGTGTGTGTGAGAGCATGTGTGAGTGTGTGTGAGTGTGTGTGAGAGCATGTGTGAGTGTGTGTGAGTGTGTGTGTGTGTGTGTGTGAGTGTATGTGTTCTTGTGACTGCATGTGTGAGTGTGTGTGAGTGTGTGTGTGAGTGTGTGTGTTCTTATGAGTGTGTGTGTGTGTGTGTGTGAGTGTGTGTGTGTGTAAGTGTGTGAGTGCATGTGTGAGTGTGTGTGTGTGAGAGCATGTGTGAGTGTGTGTGTGAGTGCATGTGTGAGTGTGTGTGTGAGTGCATGTGTGAGTGTGTGTGTGAGTGCATGTGTGAGTGTGTGTGTGAGTGCATGTGTGAGTGTGAGTGTGTGTGTGTGTGTGTGTGAGTGTGTGAGTGTGTGTGTGAGTGCATGTGGGAGTGTGTGTGTGAGAGCATGTGTGTGAGAGCATGTGTGAGTGTGAGTGTGAGTGTGAGTGTGTGTGTGAGTGTGTGTGTGAGTGCATGTGTGAGTGTGAGTGTGAGAGCATGTGTGAGTGTGAGTGTGTGTGAGAGCATGTGTGAGTGTGAGTGTGTGTGTGAGTGCATGTGTGAGTGTGTGTGAGTGTGTTGTGAGTGCATGTGTGAGTGTGTGTGAGAGTGCATGTGTGAGTGTGTGTTAGTGTGTGTGGTGAGTGTGTGTGTGTGAGTGTGTGTGTGAGAGCATGTGTGAGTGTGTGTGTGAGTGTGAGTGTGTGTGTGAGTGCATGTGTGAGTGTGAGTGTGTGTGTGAGAGCATGTGTGTGTGTGTGAGTGCATGTGTGAGTATGTGTGTGTGCGTGCATGTGAGAGCATGTGTGAGTGTGTGTGTGTGTGTGAGTGTGTGTGTGAGTGCATGTGTGAGTGTGTGTGTGCGTGCATGTGAGAGCATGTGTGAGTGTGTGTGTGAGTGTGTGTGAGTGTGTGTGTGAGTGCATGTGTGAGTGTGAGTGTGTGTGTGTGAGAGCATGTGTGAGTGTGTGTGTGAGTGCATGTGTGAATGTGTGTGAGTGCATGTGTGAGTGTGTGTGTGAGTGCATGTGTGAGTGTGTGTGTGAGTGCATGTGTGAGTGTGTGTGTGAGTACATGTGTGAGTGTGTGTGTGAGTGCATGTGTGAATGTGTGTGAGTGTGTGTGTGAGTGTGTGTGTGAGTGTGTGTGTGAGTGTGTGTGTGAGTGTGTGTGTGAGTGTGTGTGTGAGTGCATGTGTGAGTGTGTGTGAGTGCATGTGTGAGTGTGTGTGTGTTCTTGTGAGTGCATGTGTGAGTGTGTGTGAGTGTGTGAGTGTGTGAGTGTGTTTCTGAGCTTGGTGAAAAGGTGCCTGTTTGGAGTAATGACATGTTTTTCTGAAAGGAATGTTTCCAGAGGCTGGTGAGTGATTCAAGGGGGTGGGTGGGGGGGTTTCATGGCAGGGTGGGGGAATGATAAGGGTGATTGGGGGTGGGGGGAGGGTTGTTCTGGGTGTGTGAGAGTGTGTAAGTATGTGAGTGTGTGAGAGTCTCAGTGTGTGTGAGTGATTGTGAGTGTCTAATGAAAGTGTGAGTATGTTTGATTGTGTCTGTGTGAGTGTGTGTGAGAGTAAGAGTGCAGGTGTGAGTGTGTGTGAGTATGCATTAGTGAGTGTGTGAGTGTGAGAGTGAGAGTGCAGGTGTGAGTGTGTATTAGTATATGTTTGTGAGTGTGTGAGAGTGAGAGTACAGGTGTGAGGGTGTGTGAGTGTGAGAGTGCAGGTGTGAGTGTGTATGAGTATGTGTTTGTGAGTGTGTGAGAGTGAGAGTGCAGGTGTGAGTGATGCAAGTATGCGCTCGTGAGTGTGAGTGTGTGTGAGAGTGAGAGTGCAGGTGTGAGAGTGTGCGAGTATGCATTTGTGAGTGTGAGTGGAGTGAGTGTGAGAGTGAGAGTGCAGGTGTGAGAGTGTGCGAGTATGCGTTTGTGAGTGTGAGTGTGAGTGTGTGTGAGAGTGTAGCTGTGAGAGTGTGCGAGTATGCGTTTGTGAGTGTGAGTGTGTGTGAGAGTGTAGGTGTGAGAGTGTGCGAGTATGCATTTGTGAGTGTGAGTGAGTGTGAAAGTGAGAGTGTAGGTGTGAGAGTGTGCGAGTATGCGTTTGTGTGTGAATGTGAGTGCATGTGAGAGTGTAGGTGTGAGAGTGTGTGAGTATGTGTTTGTGAATGTGAGTGAGAGTGAGTGTGAGAGTGCATGTGTGAGAGTGTGAGAGTCTGAGTAGGTGTGTGTGTGATTGTGAGTGAGAGTCTAATGAGAGTGTGAGAATGTGTGTGTGAATGTCAGTGAGAGTGCAGGTGTGAGTATGTGTGAGTATGTGTTTGTGAGTGAGTGTGAGAGTGAGATTGCATGTGTGAGTGTGTGTGAGTGTGAGAATGCTCGTGTGAGTGAGTGAATGGTTGTGAGTGAGAGTCCAATGAAAGTGTGAGTATGTGTTTGTGAGTGCGTGAGTGCGAGAGTGAGAGTGCATGCGTGAGTGTGTGTGAGAGTGTGTTTGTGAGTGTGTGTGTTTGTGACAGTGCAGATGTGAGTGTGAGTGAGTGAGTGTGTGTGTGTGAGTGAGAGTGCAGGTGTGATTGTGTGTTTGTGAGTGTGTGTGTTTGTGACAGTGCAGATGTGAGTGTGAGTGAGTGAGTGTGTGTGTGTGAGTGAGAGTGCAGGTGTGATTGTGTGTTTGTGAGTGTGTGTGTCTGTGACAGTGCAGATGTGAGTGTGAGTGAGTGAGTGTGTGTGTGTGTGTGTGTGAGTGAGAGTGCAGGTGTGATTGTGTGTGAGAGTGTGAGTGCAGGTGTGAGTGTGTGTGAGAGTGTGTGTGAGAGTGTGAGTGCAGGTGTGAGTGTGTGTGAGTATGTGTTTGTGAGTGTGTGAGAGTGTGAGTGCAGGTGTGAGTGTGTGTGAGTGTGTGTTTGTGAGTGTGTGAGAGTGTGAGTGCAGGTGTGAGTGTGTGAGAGTGAGAGTGAAGGTGTGAGTGTGTGTTTGTGAGTGTGTGTTTGTGAGTGTGTGTGAGTGAGAGTGAAGGTGTGAGTGTGTGTGAGTGTGTGTTTGTGAGTGTGTGAGAGTGAGAGTGAAGGTGTGAGTGTGTGTGAGTGTGTGTTTGTGAGTGTGTGTGAGTGAGAGTGAGAGTGCAGGTGTGATTGTGTGTGAGAGTGTGAGTGTGTGTGAGTGTGTGTGAGTATGTGTTTGTGAGTGTGTGAGAGTGTGAGTGCAGGTGTAAGTGTGTGTGTTAGCTGTGGGTGCAGTGAGGGTTGTGATGTGGAGTCAGTTTGACGTCAGACGTGGGTGATGTAACGCAGACACAGTAATGGTATTTCCACACAACACCGCTTCAGCAGATGCACAAATGACTGGCTTATTCTTAGTTCTTGAACTATTTTTATCCTGAGCTGCTGTTTATCACATTCATCTCCAAATGTGTATAACTGCGGCCAGTGACCACTACTGGGGGGCAGTGTGCCTGTCATGGAGGGGTAAGTCAGTGTTTGAGGGTGGAAGTGGATACTGCCCGGCCTGGAGCTCCGGCCCAGAGCACAGACACCTACAGTTCACACTCTCAGACTCTCACACAATCACTCACAAACACATACACACTCTCACACATTCATATACACTCATACTCAAACTCACACATTTATATACACTCAAACTCACACACACACACATTCATATACTCATACTCACACACACTTACTCACACTCACACACATTCTTAAACACACTCACTCTTAGGTGCAAGAAACACACTGGCAGTATTTTGACAAACACTTTAACTTCCCCTCCCATTCCCACACTGACCTTTCTGCCCTGGGTCTCCTCCATTGTCAGAATGAGGCCCGGCACATCTCATATTTCGCTTGGGCATCTTACACCCCAGCAGTATGAATATTGATTTCTCCAACTTCGTAACCCTTGCATCCCCTCTCTCTCCATCCCTTCCCCACCCTAGTCGTAGCAGCTTCAAGGTGGTCTTGCTGAGTCTCATCATGTCTGATGTTTTCACCGAGCCCACAGCTAAAAAAGGCCTGTTCCCTTTATCATCATTACGTTTTTGCATATCCTTCATTATATCTCCCTACATCACCATCCTTGGGGTGTGGGCGGGGGGGGGGGGGGGGGGGGGTGGAGAAAGAGGGGCATAGACTATCTTATAACATTCCTTGGAGATTCAACATAGCAAGAGGAGTTGAGTTTAGGAGCAAAGAGATCCTTTGCAGTTGTTTCGGGTTCTAGTGAGACCACACCTGGAGTATTGTGTGCAGTTTTGGTCCCCTAATTTGAGGAAGGACATTCTTGCTATTGAGGGAGTGCAGCGTAGGTTTACAAGGTTAATTCCCGGGATGGTGGGACTGTCATATGCTGAGAGAATGGAGCGGCTGGGCTTGTACACTCTGGAGTTTAGAAGAATGAGAGGGGATCTTATTGAAACATATAAGATTATTAAGGGTTTGGACACGCTAGAGGCAGGAAACATGTTCCCGATGTTGGGGGAGTCCAGAACCAGGGGCCACAGTTTAAGAATAAGGGATAAGCCCTTTAGAACAGAGATGAGGAAACACTTTTTCTCACAGAGAGTGGTGAGTCTGTGGAATTCTCTGCCTCAGAGGGCTGGAGGCCAATTCTCTGGATACTTTCAAGAGAGAGCTAGATAGGGCCCTTAAAGATAGCAGAGTCAGGGGATATGGGGAGAAGGCAGGAACGGGGTACTGATTGTGGATGATCAGCCATGATCACATTGAATGGCGGTGCTGGCTCGAAGGGCCGAATGGCCTACTCCTGCACCTATTGTCTATTGTCTGTTGTTTCCCACTCCCCCGACTCTCCAGTCTGAAGAAGGGTCTCGACCCGAAAAGTCACCCATTCCTTTTCTCCAGCGATGCTGCCTGACCCGCTGAGTTACTCCAGCATTTTGTGTCTGTCTTTGGCAATATTTTGAATTTGATTAGTCAGGGGTTATGGGGAGAAGGCAGGAGAATGGGGTTAGGAGGGAGAGATAGATCAGCCACGATTGAATGGCGGAGTAGACTTGATGGGCTGAATGGAATAATTCTCCTCCTATCACTTATGAATTATGACCTTATAACTGGGCTGGTAGAGCCACTGCCTCAGCGCCAGAGATCCAGATACGATCCTCACGACCATCACTCAGGTGGGCGGAGTTTGCAGAGACTACCTTGGAACATCCCATTGGAGTTTCAACATTGACACCCCACTGGGAACAACCAGCATGGCATCGCCCTGTTTGACTAGCCAGCAGCCTCATCAACCAATCTCGCGTGGTGGACAAGGCAAGAAGTACAGAAGTGACTGAAAACACACACCTCCACATTCAGGGACAGTTTCTTCCCAGCTGTTATCAGGCAACTGAACCATCCCATCACCAACTAGAGTGCAGCCCTGAACTACTATCTACCTCACTGGAGACCCTCGCCTTATCGTTAATTGGACTTTACTGGACTTTATCTTGCAGTAAACACTGTATCTGTACATCTGTGCACGGCTAGATTGTAACCATGTATAGTCTTTTAGCTGACTGGATAGCACGCCACAAAGAAACAAGCTTTTCTCTGTACCGTGTCAAAACATCACCTCTCTATGTTCTCCAGAGATGCTGCCTGACCCGCTGAGACACTCCAGAAGCCAGCATCTGCAGTTCTTTGTGTCTCCAAGACACAAATGTTTCCATTCATCTTCCAAGATGTTGGGGGGGGGACATTCTGCAGAGATTATTCAGCGGGAAACTGTTTCCAACGGTGGGTGTGCGCCCAGCGCGTCTGGTGAAAGCGCTCCTCCATGTTGATCGCCCAACGTCACAGGGGGTAACACTAGATTCATGGTCAACAAGTTTAGTTTAATTGCGTTTAGTTTTCGAAATACAGCGCGGAAACAGGCCCTTCGACCCACCGAGTCCGCACCGACCAGCGATCCCCGTACACTAATACTAGTCCGACACACACACACTAGGGACAATTTACACCTACGTATACCAAGCCAATTAACCTACAAACCTGTGCATCTTTGCAGTGTGGGAGAAAACCGAAGATCTCTGGGAGAGCGTACAAGCTCTGTGCAGACAGCACCCGTGGCCAGGATCGAACCCGGGTCTCCAGCGCTGCCAGCGCTGTACAGGGCCTGTCCCACTTGCGCGACGTTTTTCAGCGACTGCCGGCCCCCGTCACAGGTCGTTGCGGGTCGCCGAAAATGTTGAAAATCCAGCGGCGACCAGAGAGACGCTACGACTCTTTGGCCGACCGAGGAGACGACTCACGACCGTACAGGCGACACCCTGGTGACATGTCGCGGGGTGAAGCCTGCATGGTCGTGAGTAGTCGCCCAGAGAGTCGTACCTTGTTCTGGTTGCCGCTGGATTTTCAACACGTTGACATTTTTCGGAGACCTGCAACGACCTATGACGGGTGCCGGCTGTCGCTGAAAAACTCGCGTAAGTGGGACAGGCCCTTTAGACAGCAACTGTGGTCACCCTTGTACAGCACACAAACAGGCCCTTTGGCCCAACTGGACCATGCTGACCACAGGGTCTTCCTAACCCAGTTCCATTTGCCAGCATTTGGCCCATATCCCTACAAGGCCTTATTATAAATGTTCCTACCTTTTAAATGTTGCAATTGATTCCACCTTGTGCCATTTAATAGATTGAACAGATCAACCTTTCCTCACAGAGGGTGGTGGGTAAATGGAACGAGCTGCCAGAGAGGTTAGTTCAGGCAGGTACACTAACACCATTTACAGTTAAAGACACTTGGACAGGTACGAGGATAGGAATGGTTTAGAGAGATGTGTGTCAAACGCGGGCAGGTGGGACTAGTGTAGAAGGGCCGTCTTGTTTGGTGCGGGCAAGTTGGGCTGCAGGTCCTGTTTCCATGCTGTACGACTCTGACACTAATTCTATGGGTGGGGGGGATGTTTATGGAACGAGCTACCAGAGGAAGCAGTCGAGGCGGGTTCATTTATGTTTAACGGGCATTTGGATGGGTACATAGACAGGTAACAAAAGGAACTAGCACAGGTAGGCAGCTTGGTCAGCGTGGATGAGGTGGGTAGACAGACCTGTTTCTGCTCTGAACGACTCCATGCCACAGTATATTCAGGACGGAAGCCAGGTTTAAATTGGTTGCTATCTTTCCTGTGCGATTACACACAACAAGCTATGTTACTGGCTATAACGTTCCAGCGCTCCCAGGCGCGACGGTATGAATGAAGTCTCATTATTTACTTCATAGGCTGACACACGCAAATAGACCTTCATTGTAATGTGAGATTGAATTAAGTACCTTGCACAAAACGGCTTCTGCATCTATTATAGACCCTGGATGATAAGACAAGGATGAAACAGGCCCTTCAGCCCACTGAGTTCATGCTGTCTATTAATCACCCATTTACACTCACCGTGCAATAATCCATCAGTCGGAAGAAGTGTCCTGACTGGAAACGTCACCGATCCATGTTCTCCAGAAATGCTGCCTGACCCGCTGAGTTGCCCCAGCGCCTTGTTTTACATAAAATTCCAGCATCTGCAGTTTTTTTCTCCACACCTCAACTCCATATTTATTCTTCCCATATTCCCATCCTTCCCGCAAGATGTGTAGGAAGGAACTGCAGACGCTGGTTTACACCCAAAACGACACAGTGCTGGAGTAACTCAGCGGGTCAGGCAACATCTCTGGAGAGAAAGGATAGGTGACGTTTTGAGTCGGGAGCTTTCTCCAGACTGAAAGTAGAGGGGAAGAAAATAAAGGTAGTTTAGTTCAGTTTACAGTGTGGAAACAGGCCCTTCGGCCCACTGCGTACGCACAGACCCGCGATCCCCACACATTAACACAAGCCTACACACACTCGGGACAATTTACATTTATACCAAGCATATAAACCTAAGCCAAGTAACCTACAAACCCGCACGTCTTTGGGGTGTGGACGGAAACCGAAGATCTCGTAGAAATCCCACGCAAGTCACGGGGAGAACGTGCAAACTCCATACAGTCAGCACCCGTAGTCAGGATCGAACCTGGGTCTCTGGTGCTGAAAGCGCTGTTAGGCAGCAACTCTACCCACGTTGTGGTAGGAAAAGGCCAGAACAGGAGATAACCAAGGAACCGGTATTTACAATGACCAGTTAGCCTACAAACCCGCACATCTCTGGGATCTTTGGGACGAAATTGGAGCACCTAAGAGGAAACAAACCCACGCGGCCACAGGGAGAACATGCAAACTCCACACAGACAGCACCCGGGTCAGAATCAGCCCAGGCTGCTGTTGTGGTGGAACAGGGAATCTCGTTGGTCGGGGAGGCTGGCACATGTCGCCCTGGAGCAGACGAGGCTGTGAGGTGAGCCTGTCGAGGTTTGCAATGTCATGAGGACATGCCGATTCTTATTTTTGTCCCGGGTTGGAGAGTCTAAAACTGTTTACGGTGATATTTAAAGGGGACAGGCGTTTCACAATGGAATAGGAATAAGGACGTGTGGCGTGTCTAGGAAAGAGCGTTCACGTCACGGCCCTGTTTCCACCAACCTATCCACCACCACGCCCAAGATGCCATAGGATGGAGAGGCCGACAAGTGTGTCCAGCTCTGTCTGAACACTTTCAAATCTTGTGATGCGGACGGGATAAGAAGTTTGCCACATGTGACTATGCTTTGCTGCATACCCAATGTGTACAGACAGCTACCTGCGGTGCTGACAAAGTTACAAAACATGCCGGCTCCTCCTTTAGTTCCCCCCCCCACAGTCCCCCACGCCGGGTCCCCATTGTCTTTTGTGCCCCCCCCCTCCGTTGTCCACTGTTCTCCCCCCTCCCCCCTTATGGCGGTCCCTCCACGCCCCCATCGACTGCGAGTCGACCCGCGAGGCTTTACCGAGGCCTCACCGCTGTCGACGTCCAACTTCACGCCCCCGTGTCGCTGATCCGGGCCCCAGCCGCAGGCACTTCGACTTGCTAGGCCCGGCTCCTCCACCCGACCAGCAAGGCCCCAGCCCGGCCCAGATCCAGGCTTCTACGCGGCATAATGGTCGATGGATAGTGGATATGTGGAACGAGCTGTCAGAGGAAGTAGTTGAAGCAGCTGCATTAAAATACGATACAATACGATAGAACTTTACTTATCCCAGGAGGGAAATTGATCTGCCAACAGTCATGAAAACATAAAATCCATCAAACATGAAATTAAAATGACGAGTGGAAAGGATTGGGGAAGTGCAAAGGTTGGTGGCGGGGGGAGTCAGTATCAGTCTACCCCACGACAGAAGGGGGAGGAGTTGTACAGTTTGGGAGCCACAGGGAAGCAGGATCTCCTGTGGCGTTCTGTGCTGCATCTTGGTGGAACCAGTCTGTTGCTGAAGGTGCTCCTCAGGTTGACCAGTGTGTCACGGAGGGGGTGAGCTGTATTGTCCAGGATGCTCCGCAGTTTGCCCAGCACACAGCAGTGAAGAAAATGGCATTGGCTTCAAGATGTGGGAGATGTGTGAGTATCTGGGAAAACCCACGTGGTCACAGTTTTTCACTGGAGATACAGGGCATTGTAGATGCAGGAATCTTGAGGAAAACACATAGATTCAGATTGCTGGAGTGGCAAAGATGAGCGGGAGGCTAGAGGATTGGGTAACGTTTAAAGAGCAACAGAAGATAACTAAAAAGATGAGGTACGAAGGTAAGCTCGCCAAGAATACAAAGGAGGATAGTAAAAGCTTCTTTAGGTATGTGAAGAGGAAAACATTATTTAAGACTAAAGTTTGACCCTTGAAGACTGAAAAAGGTGAATTTATTATGGGGAACAAGGAAATAGCAGATGAGTTGAACAGGTACTTTGGATCCGTCTTCACTAAGGAGGACACAAACAATCTTCCTGATATAGTAGTGGCCAGAGGGTCTGGGGTGACGGAGGAACTGAAGGAAATCCACATTAGGCAGGAAATGGTGTTGGGTAGACTGATGGGACTGAAGGCTGATGAATCCCCAGGGCCCGGTGTTCAGCATCCCAGGGTACTTAAGGAAGTGGCTCTAGAAATCGTGGATGCATTGGTGTTAATTTTCCAATGTTCTATAGATTCAGGATCAGTTCTTGTGAATTGGAGGGTAGCTAATGTTATCCCACTTTTTAAGAAAGGCGGGAGAGGGAAAACGGAATTATAGACCAGTTGGCCTGACATCGGTGGTGGGGAAGATGCTGGAGTCAATTATAAAAGATGAAATAGCCGAACATTTGGATAGCAGTAACAGGATTGGTCCCAGTCAGCATGGATTTACGAAGGGGAAATCATGCTTGATAATCTTCTGGAATTTTTTGAGGATGTAACTAGGAAAATGGACAAGGGAGAGCCAGTGGATGTAGTGTACCTGGACTCAGAAAGCATTTGATAAGGTTCCACATCGGAGATTAGTGGGCAAAATTAGGGCACATGGTATTGGGGGTAGAGTGCTGACATGGATAGAGAAGTGGTTGACAGACAGGAAACAAAGAGTAGGGATTACGGGTCCCTTTCAGAATGGCAGGCAGTGACTAGTGGGGTACCGCAAGACTCGGTGCTGGGACCGCAGCAATTTACAATATATATTAATGATTTAGATGAAGGGATTCAAAGTAACATTAGCAAATTTGCAGATGACACAAAGCTGGGTGGCAGTGTGCCATGAGAATGCAGGGTGACTTGGACAGGTTGGGGGAGTGGGCAGATGCATGGCAGATGAAGTTTAATGTGGATAAATGTGAGGTTAAGGAGTAAGGAGAGGGAATGCGAGGGTTACTTGAAATTAGAGAAATCAAGCCTCACACCCTTGATAATAGGTCGATGCAAGTGAAGAGGATTCTTTGACAGGCAGACAAAGGGGACTGAAGGTGTGAGACAAAATGATTGAAGAGATGTGAATTATGAAGCTAGAGGAAGGAATGTAGGTGGAGGGAAAAACAGGTGCAAGTCCTGGTGGGACACAGGGAAGGGGAGGGGAAGGGGAAAGAAGGTGGGAAAATGAGGGAAGAGGGGGAGTGACCACAGATCAACACCAGGCCATCAACTCCCAGACTCTTTCCCATCTCATCACCTCCGGCGACAGGGGAGAATCAGGGGAGAGGAGACTCAGTCTGAAGAAGGGTCCTGACCTGAAACGCCACCCATTCCTTTTCTCCAGAGATGCTGCCTGTCCCACTGAGTTACTCCAGCACTTTGTGTCTATCTCTTCTTATACCTGTTGGAACTGGTCACTTGCGGCCCAGTTTCTTTCTATAATTTCTTTAGCTTAAACAAATGAAAGGCTTAAATTGCTGGATAGATGTGAGGTTATCCACTTTGGTAGCAAAAACAGGAAGGCAGATTACTATCTAAATGGCGTCAAGTTGGGAAAAGGGGAAGTACAACGGGATCTGGGGGTCCTTGTTCATCAGTCAATGAAACTAAGCATGCAGGTACAGCAGGCAGTGAAGAAAACGAATGGCATGTTGGCCTTTACATAGAAACATAGAAATTAGGTGCAGGAGTAGGCCATTCGACCCTTCGAGCCTGCACCGCCATTCAATATGATCATGGCTGATCATCCAACTCAGTATCCTGTACCTGCCTTCTATCCATACCCCCTGATCCCTTTAGCCACAAGGGCCACATCTAACTCCCTATTCAATATAACCAATGAACTGGCCTCAACTACCTTCTGTGGCAGGGAATTCCATAGATTCACCACTCTCTGTGTGAAAAATGTTTTTCTCATCTCGGTCCTAAAAGATTTACCCCTTATCCTTAAACTGTGACCCCTTGTCCTGGACTTCCCCAATATCGGGAACAATCTTCCTGCATCTAGCCTGTCCAACCCCTTAAGAATTTTGTAAGTTTCTATAAGATTCCCCCCTCAATCTTCTAAATTCTAGCGAGTACAAGCCGAGTCTATCCAGTCTTTCTTCATATGAAAGTCCTGACATCCCAGGAATCAGTCTGGTGAACCTTCTCTGTACTCCCTCTATGGCAAGAATGTCTTTCCTCAGATTAGGAGACCAAAACTGTACGCAATAATCCAGGTGTGGTCTCACCAAGGCCCTGTACAACTGCAGTAGAACCTCCCTGCTCCATAACAAGAGGAGTTGAGTATAGGAGCAAAGAGGTCCTTCTGCAGTTGTATAGGGCCCCAGTGAGACCACACCTGGAGTATTGTGTGCAGTTTTGGTCCCCTAATTTGAGGAAGGACATTCCTGCTATTGAGGGAGTGCAGCATAGGTTTACAAGGTTTTCCCGGAATGGCCGGACTGTCATATGCTGAGAGAATGGAGCGGCTGGGCTTGTACACTGGAGTTTTGAAAGATGAGAGGGGATCTTGTTGAAACATTTAAGATTGTTAAGGGTTTGGACACGCTAGAGGCAGGAAACATGTTCCCGATGTTGGGGGAGTCCAGAACCAGGGGCCACAGTTTAAGAATAAAGGATAAGCCATTTAGAACGGAGACGAGTAAAACACTTTTTCTCACAGAGAGTTGTGAGTGAGTGGATTTCTCTGCCTCAGAGGGTGGTGGAGGCCGGTTCTCTGGATACTTTCAAGAGAGAGCTAGATAGGGCTCTTAAGGATAGCGGAGTCAGGGGATATGGGGAGAAGGCAGGAACGGGGCACTGATTGTGGATGATCAGCTATGATCACATTGAATGGTGGTTGTGGCTCGAAGGGCCGAATGGCCTACTCCTGCACCCATTGTCTATTGTCTATTGTCTTGCTGCTTATCGTTCAATATCTTAACGAGAGGGTCGGGTTATAGGCATCAGAAGTGTTAGTCAATGAAACCATGACGTTCGGAAGCCACTAGTGAAAATGTAGATTACACCAACATCTGCTGACTTGTAATTTAAGTAAAAGTCTTCATATTTTATTCTTAATTAGGGACGCTAATAATCTCTCGACAACAGATGGCAGACCAACTGGACCATACGTTGATAAGGATGTAGCTGTCACTGGAGGACTTCAATTACAGAGTCATGGAACTGTAGTTTAGTTTACATTGGAGACACAGCGCGTAAACAGGCCTTTTGGCCCACTGGGCCCACACCGACCAGCGATCCCCGCACATTAACCCTATCGTACACACACTAGAGACAAATTACACTTATACCAAGCCAATTAACCTACACACCTGCACGTCTTTGTAGTGTGGGAGGAAACCGAAGATCTCGGAGAAAACCCACGCAGGTCACGGGGAGAACGTGCAAACTCCGTGCAGACAGCACCCGTGGTCAGGATCAAAACTGGGTCCCTGGCGTTGTAAGGCAGCAACTCTGCCGCTGCGCCACCGTGCCTGTGCATTACAGAAACAGACTCTTCGGCCCATCTTGTCCATGGTGACCCAGTTGGCATACTCGGCCAGTCCCATTTACCTCTCTTTTAGCCCATGGCTGTCGAAACCCTTCCTATCCATACATCTGTCCAATCATTGCCCAAAACACAGTCCGCCAAAGTTCTCCCTTTACAGAAAATGTTTGGTAAAAAATTGTCGATGCCATTGTTTCTGTAGGAAAGGTGAGCAAGAGAGGTCAGTTGGTTTAGTTTAGTTTAGTTCGGTTCGGTTTGGTTCGGTTTGGTTTGGTTTACTTTAGAGATGCCACGGAAACAGGCCCTTCGGTCCTCTGAGTGCATGGACCAATGATTACCTTGCACACTAACCCTATCCTACACGCACAAGGTACGATTTACAATGTTACTGCAGCCAATCAACCTCCAAACCTGCACGTCTCTGGAGTGTGGGAGGAAACCAGAGTGCCCGGAGAAAACCCACGCGGTCACGGGGAGAACGTACAAACTCAGTACAGGCAGCGCCCGTAGTCAGTATCGAACCTGGGACTCTGACGCTGTGAGGCAGCAACTCTACCGCTATGCCACCATGAAACCCGTGTTATCCATCGTCAAGAGATTTTTAGGGTCTGTAGTTAAGAATAAAATATGAAGACTTTTACTACTTAAATACAAGTCAGCAGATGTTGGTGTTATCTACATTTTCACTGATGGAGTCCAAATGTCATAGTTTCATGACATTCTTGACTAACTCTTCTGATGTATATAACCCCTCTCTCGTTGAGATGTTGAACGATAAGCAGCAAGTTATCTAAGCAATTGATTAAAGCAATTGATTAAGCTAAGAGTTCTCAGTAAGGAACTGAGCCAGACAGGTGCCCAGTTCCAATCTGTTCAATACTAACTAACTTTTTGACAAACACCAGACTATCAGACAGGTTTGACTCCCTCTATCAAATCCTTCGTGCCCACACATCGCGTAGCTTTTTATAGGCTCGTAGATCTATGCAGCAGAGAAATTCCACCCATCCTCTCTCCCCCAAGCTGTGGTCAATGAATCAGAGTCTGACATAGGTGTCCTTCTTATCCAGGCGTTCCAAGGATGGGTGGATGGCCAGGGAGATGACAGCATCCATGGACCTGTTGTGGTGTTGGGTGAATTACAGTGGGTCAAGGCCGCTGGGTAGACTGGATTTAATGTGTCCCATAACTAGCCTTTCAAAGCACTTCATGATGGTGGATGTCAAGTCCACTGGGCAGTATTCGTTAAGGCGTGAGGCCTTACTTTTATTCGGCAAGGTCTACACTCAAATCCCATTCTATAATGGGTGGCACGGTGGCGCAGCGGTAGAGTTGCTGCCAAAGACGTGGGTTCGATCCTGACTACGGGCGCTGGCTGTACGGAGTTTGTACGTTCACCCTGTGACTGCGTGGGTTTCCTCCGGGTGCTCCGGTTTCCTCCCACACTGTGGTGAACCACCCCTGGGTTGGGGCAAGTGGACGGAGTTAGGGGTACTTGGTGGAAAACGGGGGGGAATGGAATTGAACTGGTGTGAACTTGGCACTGGGGACATAGCAACTCTTGCGTACTGCCTCAGTGTAGTTTAGTATTCCTGACCTCTTGTACTGGAGTATGATGCTGCCTATATTTACTGAACTGTATGAAGAAAGGAATTTAATTGAGTTGATTGAATTGGATAGTTTATTGATCCCTGGGATGGCGGGACTGTCTTTAGAGGAAAGATTGAAAAGACTAGACTTGTATTATCTGGAGTTTAGAAGAATGAGGGGGGGATCTAATAGAAACTGTGGCCGTGGAGGGCCTAAGTCCACGTGGTATCCTTCAATCAACTCAAATCAATTAAAAAAACTCCCAAACTCGACGCAGACACCAGCGGAGGTCAGGATCGAACCTGGGCCTCTGGCGCTGTGAGGCAGCGACTCTGCCAGCTGCGCCAACCCTGACACCTCAACCCAGACGGTAGGTTCCTCTTCCTGTCTGTGCAGGATGATCGCGGGGCCGAGATTACAGAAACCCTGCTATTCCCTCTCCTGCCCCCCCACTCCGCCTGCTGTCTTTACCTCTCTCTATCTCCGTTCCCCAGCTGTGTGGTCCTCTACCCAGATCCAGCCCAGGAAACATCTGCCCAACACTGTCATGCCTGGTTCTCAGCTAAATTGGGACCGTGAGCTGTTTATATATTAGTAATCAGCCTCATCTTACAGCTTGCTTCATGCCTCAGGGAGCACTGATGGCTTTTTGGTGATAACTAAATTTAGTTTAGTTTAGAGATACACTGCGAAAACAGGCCCTTCGGCCCACCAAGTCCGTGACGACCAGCGATCCCTGCACCTTCACACACTATTCTACACGAGGGACAGTTTTACATTTATACCAAGCCAATTAACCTACAAACCTGTATGTCTTTGGAGTGTGGGAGGAAATCAAAGTTCTCGGAGAAAACTCACGGGGAGTATGTACAAACTCCGTACAGACAGCACCCGTAGTCACGATCGAACCCGGGTCTCTGGTACTGTAGGCGCTGTGCGATGGCTGCCTCGCCAACGGTCTGTCTCGTCTTTTTCCCTCTTTGTGTTTTTAGTTCGTTGTAAAGTGTATGTTTTAGTTTATCTTTAGTTTTGTATTATATGGGGGGGGGGGAACTTTTAAAATCTCGTTCCTCGACGGATGTGCGACTTTTTCCGTGTCGTATCTCCATCCGCACCGCGGCCTAACATCGTGGAGCTGGCGGCCTCTTGCTGGGACCTCGGGAGCGCCAGCCACCGGAGCCTGCGGACTAAAACATCGTGGAGCTCGCGGTCCCTGGATAGAGACCAACGTTCGGGAGCTCCAAGCCGTGGGAGCTTCAACCGTCCCGACTTGGGAGTTTCAATCGCCCTCACTGCGTTTGGTTCGACTCCCCCGACCGCGGGAGAAAAGGAGGGAAGAGGATAAGACGTTACTGCCTTCCATCACAGTGGGGAATGTGGGGGAGTCGCTGTGGTGGATGTTTATGTCACATTCTATGTAGTTGTGTATCTTTTTTGTTATGACTGTATGGCAAATCAAATTCCTCGTATGTTGCAAATACTTAGCTAATCAATTACAATTATGACTATGATTAAGGCAGCAACTCTACTGCTGTGCCACAAAAGATAACCTGGTGTGTAGAATGGTCTGGTGCGTCTGGTCCCTACCCGAAAGTGCTGGAGCAGCTCAGCGGGTCAGGCAGCATCTATAGAGAATGTAGATAGGTGACGTGTCGGGTCGGAAACCCTCCTTCTGCTGATTGTGGTGGTGGGAGGGTGGTGGGGGTTTGTGAATGCTGGAAGAGAGGAACGGCAGGACTCTTGATTAGTACGGGTGTCAGGGGTTGTGGGGAGAAGGCAGGAGAATGGGGTTCTGAGGGAAGGATAGATCAACCATGACTGAATGGCGATGTAGACACGATGGGCCAAATGGCCTCATTCTGCTCCTATGTCTTATAAACTTACAAATGTATGAACTGCTAAGTTTACACACAAATGGTCCAAGAAGTTGGTGGCAAGTCCCTGGATCACTGCGAGTTAATGTACTGTAGTTGATTTAGTAATGGGAAGATTTAATTAAGAGACAGATTTAATAGGAATGTAAGCATTGGGTATGTGGAACAAGCTGCTAGAGGTGGTAGTTGAGGCAGGTTTAGTCATCTCAGGAAATAGACTATTGACTGATGTCTATTACAAACCCACTGACTCCCAAAATTATCTTGACTACACTTCTCCGCACCCTGCTGATGGGGTGGAAGGTAAGCTTTGGGGGTGGGGAGGAGCAAGGGCGGAGACCATGAAGATCTGAAGAAGGGTCTCGTTCCTTCCCTCCAGAGATGCTGCCTGTCCTGCTGAATTACTCCAGCTTTTTGTGTCTATCTTCAGTGGAGATCATGAACACTAATGTGTAGGAAGGAACTGCAGAGGCTGGTTTGAAACCGAAGATAGACACAAAATGCTGGAGTAACTCAGCGGGATGGGCAGCATCTCTGGAGAGAAGAAACGGGTGCCTTTTCGGGTCGAGATCGTTCTTCAGACTGATGTCAGGGGAGAGGGTGATACAAAGATAAGGAAGTGTAAGGTGTGAAAATAGGACAAAGGGAATGATGATCAAGGACAATGGAGACTAGATCATTGTTAGCTGGGAGTCAGCTGCTATTCTTCGACTCGGGCAATATGAATCTACTTCAGGCAATATATGTCGTATCCCCCTCAAGGCCAGTCAATATTCTATTATTATTACCCATATCACACATCTGAGCTATGCTTTTACAAAATTGTATTCCCTTCGTTTTGAGTGCCAGCAGGGTTAACAGGGGAATATTTTCTTGTATTCCCCTTTCTTGCGAACGCCTATGGACTTTACGTGTTAAAACAGCGGTAAATATAGTCTTATATTCCCCTGGTCTCACATCCGGGAACTTGGCAATGTGGCGCTGCGTGGGAAATTTAGAATTTGTTCTCGACAAAACAAGCAAAATGGCAGCCTCCTGCGAGAAGAGGTTCGCGACTTTTGACGAACAGCAATTTGACGAGATTTTACAAAACAAAGACGCGCAGAACACGAAGAAGGCAACGAAACAAGCAGTAACAATATTCAAGGAATATTTGATGGAGAAGGGTCTAGATGTCGATATTCAAACGGCAGACAGGAAGACTTTGGCGTCCATTTTGGCTAAATTTTACGTGGAAGTCCGCCGAGCTGAGATGTTGAGATTTTCCTCTAGATGTCTGATATGGGTAATAATAACAATATTGACTGTCCTCTTTCGGGGGATACGACATATATTGCCCTCACTAGATCCATATTGCCCTCGTCTTCGACTCGGGCAATATGAATCTACTTCAGGCAATATATGTCGTATCCCCCTCAAGGCCAGTCAATATTCTATTAATATCTCTGTTCAACCCGAAACATCACCCATGAACACTAATTATGATCAAAGGAAGACAACACACTCCAGGGCAGCTCAAATCTCACACAAAAAGTACAGAGATGCAAATCAGCTGCTATGCAAATGGTGGGTAAGAACAGAACAGAACAGGAAACAGGTAGAGTCAAGGACGACCATTTCCTTTGTGCTGTTAAATCTTATTCAAAGATTGCCAGAACCATGTAAAGATTACCGAAATCACCAACTGGAGAAGTTGCAACAGCAACACCCACCTCCCAGACAGCATGCCGACCAACCCGGACAATCATTGGGCCATAGAGGGTGGAAGCAGGCCCTTCAGATGCCAGCACCCTGTCTGTGAAAACCTTCCCCCTCAGAGTCATAGAGCACAGAAATAGACCCTTCGGCCCAACTTGCCCAATGCTGTTTTGTAGCCAATGCCTACTATGTTCTGTTGAGCTGAGGCAAAGCAAGAATGTCATTGTCCTATCAGGGACACACGACCATAAACTCGCTTGAAGTTGAACTTGCTGACAAAGATGCCCCATCTAAGCTAGTCCCATTTGCCTGAGCTTGGTTCATCTCCCTCTAAACCTTTCCCTGCGTGAACCTCTCCGACTCGGTGATTTACGGACTGTTCCCAGGGACACATTCAGAGGCTGACATCGAGTGCTGCTGGAGGGTCATCAACTCGGTGAAAGACGCCCTTTGGTCAGCCCGAGCGTTGTTCACCACCCAGCAGAGCGAGATGTCCGTCAGGGAATGTTGCCGACTGGCCCACTGCAGACTGCAGGAGTACGTGCTGAGGGACGCACTGAAGCTCGGTGCAGCCAACGCCAAGGCTCGGTGGGGGAGGGCCACAGTCTAAGGCCCTTCCGCTGCTGGACATGGGGGGTACGGTATGGTGGAGACGCCCCTCAATATAAGGGAAGGTATCCCACGCCAGTGGGCCACATGAGGGGCACGGGTGTGAGGATAAAATTATGGTTCTTGGGAACACTACCAAATGTTACGCTGACAAATATATGTGTACCCACGGAGAATGTCAGAGAAAATTTACACAGTTCTTGTTTTGGTCTGAATAATGTTTATTTTGATTTATTAAAGAAAGGCTATGTACTGTATTTAGTGGATGGAAGGATAAGATACTGAATCTACAGCATCTGATGACTGCAGGTACATCGGGATCTGTAAAATATATCTCTCCAGGCAACAGCAGTAGAACTTATCCAAGAGCTTGAGTAATCGTCAAGGATCAATAAATGGCAGAAGATTTTTTATAATTGGCTTTTATAATTGTTGTAATAGTTACAGCTTGGTGCCGCAGCAGTAGAGTTGCTGCCTCACAGCACCAGAGACCCGGGTTCGATCCCGACTGTGGGTGCTTGTCTGTATGGAGTTTGTACGTTCTCCCCGTGACCTGTGTGGGATTTCTCTGATATCTTTGGTTTCCTTCCACACTCCAAATATCCCCTTCGCTCCTTAGATGCTGCTGCACCCGCTGAGTTTCTCCAGCCTTTTGTGTATCCTCCAAAGACATACTGGTTTGTAGGTTAATTGGCTTGGTACAAGTGTAAATTGTCCCTAGTGTGTGTAGGGTAGTGTTCATGTGCGGGGATCGCTGGTCGTTGCAGACTTGGTGGACTGAAGGGCCTATTTCTACGCTGTATCTCTAAACTAAACTAAACTAAACTAAACTAAACTAACCTCAAGATAGACACAAAAAGCTGGAGTAACTCAGTGGGACAGGCAGCATCTCTGGGGAGAAGGAATGGGCGACGTTTCGGGTCGAGACCCTTCTTCGGATTGGTCAGGGAGAAGGGAAACGAGAGATATAGGCGGTGATGTGGAGAGATAGAGAACAATGAATGAAAGATATGCAAAAAAGCATCGATGATAAAGGAAACAGGCGGTTGTTAGCTGTTTGTTGGGTGAAACGAGAAGCTGGTGCGACCGGGGTGAAACCAATATTCATACCACTGGGCTGTAAGCTGCCCAATAGAAATATGAGATATGAGACATAAATATTCTGATGGAAATAGCAGGGGACCGAGGGTCAAATGAGATGGAGGAACTGAGTGAAATCCAGGTTAGCCGGGAAGTGGTGTTAGGCAAATTCAATGGATTAAAGGCCGATAAATCCCCAGGGCCAGATAGGCTGCATCCCAGAGTGCTTCAGGAAGTAGCCCCAGAAATAGTGGACGCATTAGTGATAATTTTTCAAAACTCTTTAGATTCTGGAGTCTTCCTTTGTTTCAGGTTGAACAGAGATATTAAAAATAGCAGCTAACTCACAGCTAAGAATGATTTAGTCTCCATTTTCCTTGATCTCCATTCCCTTTGTCCTATTTTCACACCTTATCTTTGTATCTCCCACTCCGCTGAAGAACGATCTCGACCCGAAAATGCACCCGTTCCTTCTCTCCAGAGATGCCGCCCGGCCCGCTGAGTTACTCCAGCATTTTGTGTCTATCTTCGGTTTTAAACCAGCATCTGCAGTTCCTTCCTACACATTAGTGTTCATGATCTCCACTGAAGATATACACAAAAAGCTGGAGTAATTGAGCAGGACAGGCAGCATCTCTGGAGGGAAGGAACGAGACCCTTCTTCAGATCTTCATGGTCTCCACTGATAGTTTTGTTTACTGTTCCCCAGGTCCCTGCTGGACCCACAACCTGAAGATGGGACAACCTGCTACAGTGTATTCAGGGGCACAGGAGCTGAGAAGCCAGAGGCAGTGAGATACATTCATAAGTTGTCGCGGCACAATTAGGCCATTCGGCCCATCACATCTGCTCTGTTCTCCTGTTCAATCTCTGTTCAATCATGGCTGATCTATCTCTTCCTCCTAACCCCATTCTCCCTCCTTCTCCCCATAACCCTGACACCTGCACTAATCAAGAATCTACCAATCTCCGCCTTAAAATATCCACTGACTTGGCCTCCGCTGGTGTCTGTGGAAATGAATTACACAGATTCACCACCCTCTGACTGAAGAAATTCCTTTCTAAGGGTGTGTTCTTTCATTCTCAGGCTGTGTCCTTTGGTCCTAGGCTCTCCCACTAGTGGAAACATCCTCTCCACATCCACTCTATCCAGGCCTTTCACTATTTGGTAAGTTTCAATGAGGTCCCCCCTCATCTTTCTAAACTCCAGCGAGTGCAGGCCCAGTGCTGTCAAATACTCATCACGTGCTCCAAATGCGGCCTGACCAACGCCTGATAGAGCCTCAACATTACATCCCTCATTCTATATTCTAATGTAGTGCGACGATAATCCCAAAGAGCCAGGTGTTTCGGGAGGTATTTTATTCGTTGTCCTTCTCCTGTCCAAACGGATCCGCAAGAGAGAGATTGCACCTAAACCCCTGCCCTTTATCCCTGTATCTAAGGGCTGCCCCCGGACTCATCCATTCCCGTGCCGAGGGGTTCGATAGTGGAAATGGCCCGACCCTTGGGAGCCACCACAGGACCCCCCCCCCCCCCCCCCAGAACAGGAGACGGGCATACAACCCGACCGGATCGCGAACTGAAGTCGGCTGACAGAGGGGCCGGCGGAGACACCGGTGGAGGGAGGGGGGGGTGGGGCGACCTCGCGGCCGAGGCTGGGCAACCAGCACCGGCTGGTCAATGTCCAAATGTGCCGGCTTTAACCGGTCAAACGACACGGCCTCCGGCCGGCCCCCCATGTCCAGCACAAAGGTTGCCTGTCCGTGCTCCAGCACCCAGAACGGGCCTTCATACGGCCTCTGGAGCGTTTACTCTTGATATATCACAGACGTGTGGAAACATAGTTCTTCTGCAGATAGACACAAAGTGCTGGAGTAACTCAGCGGGTCAGGCAGCATCTCTGGGGAAAAATGATGGGTGACGTTTCAAGTCAGGATGTAGGTGCTGGTTTGCAAAAAAAAAGCACAAACTGCTGGTGAAACTCAGGAGGTCAGGCTGCATCTGTGGAGGACATGCACATGACCATCAGAGATGTTGCCTGACCCACTGAGCTACTCCAGCTCTTTGTTTCTCTCTATAAGATGGACGCAGCTATCTTGTTATTGAAGATGCCTTTCATCTCCGTTAATAAATAACATGTTTCTGGACACTCCCTTGGCTTCTTTAGAGTTGTAGAGTTGTACACCATGAGAACAGGCCATTTGGCCCAGGTCCTCCATGTCGGCCAAGTTAGCATCCTCAGCGAGTCTACATTTGGCCCATACTCCTCCCAATCTTTCCTATCCAGACATCTTCCCCCTTTTCCACTTGTCCCAGCTTTATGGGCAACTGGAGGCCTGTGACTAGTGGTGTGCCTCAGTAATCAGTGCTGAATGTGACTCATACCAATGATTTGGATGAGAATCTTCAAGGCATGATGAGTGAGTTTGCAGATGACACTAAAGTGGGTGGTTTTGTAGATAGTGAAGTGAACAGCACCGATGATGGCCACTCGCCAACAGTCTGTCCCTTCCCTTCCTTCTTTGGGTTTTTCTTAGCACGTGTTAAATGTATGTTTTAGTGTTCTTTAACATGTTTTATAGAGGGGGTGGGGGATGGGGGGAATCTTTTTTTAATCTGTTCCCTCGACGGAGATGCGATTTTTCCCGTATTGTATCTGAGGCCTAACACAGAGGAGCTGGAGGCCTCTGCTGGGGACCCACTTCAGGGAGCTCTTCAGACTGAAGAAGGGTCTCGACCCAAAACGTACCCAGTCCGTCTCTCCAGAGATGCTGCCTGTTCCACTGAGTTATTTTGTGTCTAATATCTATTTCAACATTTAAAAGACATTTGGACAGGTACATGGATAGGACAGGTTTAGAGGGTTATGGGCCAAACACTATGTTGGGTAGGACATCTTGGTCAGCAGGGGAAAGTTGGGCGGTTGGGCATGTTTCTGCGCAGTCTGACTATAACTATTTCTCCCATTATCCTGCCTCTCCTTTCCCGTCCCTCCTCTATCCCTCCTCTGGCTTCACAATTCACGCCTTGCCTCTCCTTATCCTTCAGCACTCTTGCCTTCTTTTCTTCTCAGGTCTTTGCCCACCCACCTGCCAGTCAAAGCTCCCGCATTGCCCTGTATCCACCTATCATTTAAGACAGGCACAGAATGCAGGAGGAACTCAGCGGGTCAGGCAGCATCTCTGGAGAAAAGGGATGGTTGACATTTCGGGCTGCGATCCTTCTTCAGTTTTATGAAGGGTTGCCACCCAAAATGTCACCCATTCCTTTTCTCCAGAGATGCTGCCTGACCCTCTAAGCTAGTGCAGTATTTTGTGTCTGTCTTCGATGTAAACCAGCATCTGCAGTTCCTTCCCCCACCTATCACTTGCCAGGCTTTATCCTGCCCTTACATCTCTCTTCCAGCTTACTCTCCCCAAGGACAATCATCCTGAAGCAGGGTCCTGACCCAAATCGCCATCTATCAATGTCTTGCACTGGCTGCCTGACTCGTTGAGTCCCTCTGGCACTTTGCATCTTTTTTATGTAAACTAGTATCTGCCGTCCCTTGTATCGATTTGCAGACACCTGTTTGTGTTATCAGTCAATGTCACAGCTGGCTGGCTTGGTCACAACTGGCAGGAATTGCCTGAAACTCTCAGAGAACTATTTCACTTGAACCCACGCAGAGTTCCCCTCCAGGGTGGAGTTACAGCGCAAAACACCATCGAGGGTCGTTTAGTTTGGTTTAGTGCAGTTTAGTTTAATTTAGTTTAGAGATACAGTGTGGAAACAGCCCACCGGGTCCTCGCCGACCAGCGATCCCTGCACACTAACACTATTCTACACACACTAGGGACAATTTACATTTATACCAAGGCAATTAACCGACAAACCTGTGCGTCTTTGGAGTGTGGGGGGAAACCGAAGATCTCGGAGAAAGCCCACGCGGTCAGGGGGAGAACGTACAGACTCCGTACAGACCCCCCCAGTCGGGATCGAACCCGGTTCTCCAGTGCTGCTAGCGCTGTAAGGCAGTAGCTCCACCACTGCTCCTCCTTGCATCGTCTTTAACTGTACGGTATTTAGCAAACACCGATAGACACATAGAAAATAGCAGGAGGAGGCCATTCAGCCCTTCGGGCCAGCCCCGCCATTCATTGTGATCGTCCCCAAAATAGAAACATAGAAAATAGGTAGATAACGTAGATAACGGCCGTAGTTTGAAGGGAATAAGGACAAGGGAATTGGTTGCTTTGGTGTCCAAAGAACATGGCAGTACGTGGTGGCGCAGCGGGTAGAGCCGCTGTCTCACAGCTCCAGAGACTCGGGTTCGATCCTGACCTCAGGTGCCATCTGTGTGGAGTTTGCACGTTCTCCCTGTAACCATGTGGATTTTCTCCGGGTGCTCCAGTGTCCTCCCAAATCCCAAAGACACGCAGGTTTGTAGGTTAATTGGCCCCCTGTAAAATTACCCCTAGTGTGTCGGGAGTGGGTGAGAAAGTGGATTAACATGGAACTAGTGTGAACGGGCGAGCAATGGTCGGCACGGACAAGGTGGGCTGAAGCGCCTGTTTTCACGCTTGTCTCTAAACTAAGCTAAAATAAAATAAGCTAATATAAATTAAACAAAAATTAAAGAAACTAACTAGGCTGAAGTAAACAAAACAGAACTAAATGGAAATTAAACTAAACAGAACTAAACGGAAACTAAACTAAACAGAACTAGCAACCTGGAGATCGTGTAAGGCTATGTGGACTGAGCGGAGGTGTTCAGTGAAATGATCGCTGAGCGTGTGCTTGGTCTCCCCAAAGGGGCAGGTTGCACCTTAACTGGAGAGGGACCAACATCGGAGCGTGCAGGCTTGCTAATGCTACACGGGTGGGTTTAAACTAGATTGGCAGAGGGGGGTGGGATCTCGTACAGGACAGAGGCACGTGAGAGGCTGGAAGTTGGTATGGAGGGTGGTGTGGGGAAGGTTAGCGGACAGAATAGGCAGGTGAAAGGCAGAGAACGAGGAAGGAGGGTTGGTTTAAACGGCACGTAAAGGGGCCCGACGGGTAAGGCAGATGAGCTGAGGGCATGGATGGGTACGAGCGACTGGGACGTTGTAGCCATGACTGCAACCTGGTTAAGGGAGGGGCAGGACTGGCAGCTCAATGTTCCGGGGACAGGAGCTTCAGGACAGGCAGGGGTGAGGGAAAAAGAGGATTGTTGGTTAAGGAGGATGTCACGGCAGTGTTCAGAGGTGACATTACGGACGGTTTGTCTAGTGAAGCTGTATGGGTGGAGCTGAGGAACAAGAAAGGGATGATTGCCTTGTTGGGGGTGTACTACCGACCCCCGGATAGTCAACGGGAAATGGAAGAATAAATGTACCAGGAGATTGCAGGCAGCTGCAGCTCAAATAAGGTTGTTGTAGTCGGGGATTTTAACTTTCCCAATATAGACTGGGAACATCATAGCGTGAAGGATTTAAATGGGGTGCAATTACTCAAAAGTGTTCAGGAGAGTTTTCTTAAGCAGTATGTGGAGGCCCCCAACACGTGAGAGGGCAACGCTGGATCTAGTATTGGGAAATTTAGAAAGGCAAGTTAATGTAGTGTTTGTGGAGGAGGCTTTCAGGTCCAGTAACCACAGGACGATTAGGTTTAAGACAGTTATGGATAGGGACGGAGAGGATCCACGTGTTAAAAAGCACAACTGGGGTAAGGCCAACTTTGAGGGTATGAGAGAAGGTCTCTCTCAAGTTGACTGGAGCAGGTTATTAGAGGGGAAAGGAACATGGGCCAAGTGGGATGTTTTTAAGTGTGCTGACGAATGCTCAGCATATGTACGTCCCCGTTAGAGTGAAGGGCAAAGCAGGCAAACGTAAGGAAGCTTGGCTGACGAGGGAAAAATTGTGGCGTTGGTCAAAAACACGAAGGATGCATGGGACAGATATAGGCAGCTGGGATCAAGTGCATCCCTGGAGGAGTTTCAGGAACTAAGGAGTAAACTGAAAAAGGTGATCAGAAGGGCAAAAAGGGGCCAGGAGATAGCTCTGGTGGGTAGCAACAATCCCAAAATATTTTATATCTAGAGAAGGGGGAAAAGGGTAACCAGAGAGAGAGTGGGACCTCTCAGGAATCCAAGCAGTCACCTCTGTGTGGAGCCACAGGAGATGGGCAAGGCCCGCAATGAGTTTTCCTCCTCTGTATTTACCAAGGAGAAAGACAGTGGGACGGAGGAACGGGGAGCAGCCAATGGAAGTGGCCTGAGAGCAGTCAGTGTTACCATCGAGGAAGTACTGAAGGTGCTGTCGTGTGTGAAGGTGGATAAATGTCCGGGACCTGATCTGATATATCCGAGGACATTGCGGGAAGCTAGAGCGGAAATTGCTGGAGCCCTGGTTGAAATTTACGAGTCGTCCTTAAATACAGGAGAGGTGCTGGAAGACTGGAGGATGGCAAATGTTGTGCCTCTATTCACAAAGGGCTGCAGGGAAGATGCTGGAACTATAGGCCGGTGTGTTTAACAGCTGTAGTTGGAAAGTTACTAGAGAGTATTCTGAGGGATAGGATATACAGGCATTTGGATGGGCAAGGGCTGATTGGGGATAGTCAGCATGGTTTTGTACATGGGAGGTCGTGTCTCACAAATCTGATTGATTTTTTTGAAGACGTGACCAAAAAGGTCGATGAGGGCAGAACTGTAGATGTACGTGGACTTCAGTACGACGTTCGACAAGGTTCTGCATGGTAGGCTGCTCTGGAAGGTTAGATCGCATGGGATCCAAGGAGAGATAGCGGAATGGGTAGCAAATTGGCTCCATGGAAGGAAGTAGAGGGTGATGGTGGAAGGTTGCTTCTCAGACTGGAGGCCTGTGACTAGTGATGTGCCTCAGGGTTCGGTGCTGGGCCCGTTACTGTTTGTCATCTATATAAATGATTTGGATGAGAACATACAGGGCAAGATTTGCAAGTTTGCTGATTCTACAAAAGTGAGTGGTTTTGCAGATAGTGAAGATGGTTGTGAAAGATTGCAGCAAGATCTGGATCGATTGGCCAGGCGGGGAGAGGAATGGTTGATGGAATTTAATACAGAGATGTAGATGTGTGAGATGTTGCATTTTGGGACATTGAACAAAGGCAGGACCTACACAGTAAATAGTAGGCCTCTGGGTAGTGTTGTACAACAGAGGGATCTAGGAGTACAGGTGCATGGTTCCATGAAGGTTGAGTCGCAGGTAGGTAAGGTGGTCAAAAAGGCGTTTGGCACATTGGCCTTCATCAGTCAGAGTACTGAGTATAGAAGTTGGGAGGTCATGTTGCAGTTGTATCAGACGTTGGTGAGACCGCATTTAGAGTATTGTGTTCCGTTCTGGGCACCATGTTATAGGAAGGATATTGTCAAGCTTGAAAGGGTTCAGAAAAGATTTATGAGGATGTTGCCAGGACTAGAGGGTGTGAGCTATGGGGAGAGGTTGAGTAGGCTGGGACTCTATTCCATGGAGCACAGGAGGATGATGGGAGGTCTTCTAGAGGTGTACAAAATCATGAGGGGAATAGATCGGGTAGATGCACAGAGACTTTTGAGAGATGCACACAGTTCAGTAATTGGAAGCGTCACCAGAGATCTGGAAGGTTTTGGTGGTGACCAGCACAGTAGATCCCAGCTCCGTGGCAGGCATTGGGAAGCTGGGTTTGGTCTGGTCAGTTCCAAGAGTATTTTGTGCTGCGTAACATTTTGCTTTCCCATTGTCCAGCTCCGAATAGACGCCCTCCGTCCTCTTTGCCACCGAGTCTTTGGAGATCCTGTTCACCATTTGAGAATCGGTGTTGTTTCCACATGGGCAGCACCTCTTCATTCTTGAAGCCTTCCCATTCAGATTATCAAACACTTCGGCAGCTTCCACGTAAACATTCGCTAAAAAAAAAAAAAGATTTGAGAGGAGTAGATCGGGTAGATGCACAGGGTCTCTTGCCCAGAGTAGGGGAATCGAGGACCAGAGGACCAGAGGACACAGGTTTAAGGTGAAGGGGAAAAGATTTAATAGGAATCTGAGGGGTAACTTTTTCACACAAAGGGTGGTGGGTGTATGGAACAAGCTGCCAGAGGAGGTAGTTGAGGCAGGGACGGAGAGGTATATGGATAGGACAGGTTTGGAGGGATATGGACCAAGCACGGGCAGGTGGGACTAGTGTAGCTGGGACTTTGTTGGACGGTGTGGGCAAGTAGGGCTGAAGGGCCTGTTTCCACACTGTATCACTATGAATCGCTCCAGAAGTCTTTGATTATGTTGACTGCTTTCCCGAGGCAGCGTGAAGTGTAGATGGAGTTTGTGGTGGGGTGTCTGAAGATGGGTCTCGACCCGAAAAGCCACCCATCCCTTCCATCCAGAGATGCTGCCTGTCCCGCTGAGTTACTCCAGCATTCTGTGTCTGTCTTCAGTGGCGGGGAGTCTGTTCTGTGTGATGGGCTAGGCTAAGTCCACACCTCTGTGCCGTTTGTGCAGCAAGGAACTGCAGATGTTGGTTTAAACCAAAGATAGACACAAAATGCTGGAGTAACTCAGCGAGACAGGCAGCATCTCTGGGGAGAAGAAACGGGTGACATTTCGGGTCGAGACCCTTCTTCAGACTGACTGCAGTTTCTTGTGGTCTATGGCAGAGCTGTTCCCAAACCATGCTGTGATGCAAGGCAACAGCGGGCTTTCTGTGGTGTAAAGGGCCTGTCCCACTTGGGAGTCATTTGCGTGTAATTGACGTGACTGACAGTCACGCGAAAATCATTTAGCAGTACAACAGTCGGCGCGCCAAGTAGCGCCAGTCTCCGTGGCAAGGATTTTGCAAGTGAAAAATTTTGAAAACTCGGCGCGGCTTTATACCCAGGAGGTCACGTGGTGCGGCGCGCAAATGGCGCCGACGGAGTACGGGTGGCGCATGGTTACGGACGTTGACACATGGTGACGCATAATAAATTAGCATAGGCAATGTTCGTGCATCACCGTGAGTAACCGCGCATCACCGCGCCCCACACGTACGCCGTCGATATGTCAGCGTGCGCAAGGGATATGTCACGCAGGTGGCGCGCGAGGATTTGGAACATTCCAACATCCCGAGGCGATAGGAAGCACCGCGCGTTACTGCACACGCCACCACGCCTCACCACGCGCCACGACACGCCAAACTATTCTTAGGATGTCGCGAAAATGACGTGCAAATGACATAAACTGTTTCAGGACCGGGCGAGGGGTGGGTAAAGATACGTAGTAGGTACATCCCTTTTATTTTATTTTCTTTATATTTTCTTTGTTTTTTCTTTCTCTCCTTCTCGTGCTTCACATCTTTATGGGCTACTTTTTCACGAGCTGTTAATATCACTACTTTATCTAACTTTCTCTCTCTTTTTCTTGCTTCTGTTACTTTTCTTTCATTAAATTTTAAAACAAGAAGCTGTACATGAAATGTATTATGTTATTCTTGGTTTATACTACTGTACACTACTAATAAAAATATTAAAAAAAGATTAAAAAAATGACACCCGTGTGGGACAGGCCCTTTACTGAGTGAGTTATCCTTATCAGGGTGATGTGTATGTGAAATTAGTGGTTGTGCCTGGTGAAGCTACGGGAAACTCAACATGCAGTGGTTCCATTAGTCAAATTCTGGTGAAAAGCCACATCAATTGAAATGGATTCCAGTTATTCTGTTGCATTACTGACTGCGCATCATCAGAAAGTCCGAGTTTAAACGGAGTCAATTAAAAAGATTAGACAGTGTACCTTACTCTTTTTTTATTATACCGTACTTTTATTCAAAAAATAAAAATAAACATACAGAATATTAGCGCAATCAATGGCCGCCTATATTGAGAGTTTACAAACAAACGGTCAAGAAATTAATACAGTATCTCGCCAACTTTACACTCGGCCTCCCGCGGCAACTAGCGTTCACGGAAGGCCTCCAGAGTCCCCGTGGACACCACGTGATCCCTCTCCAGGCACACGCGGACACGGACGTAACCCCGGGAACGGGGCGGTCATTGACTACCCGCTGCCTGGACCCGCGAATACTGTGTATACTCTATACTCTGTGTGTGCACTGTCCTTTCACCATTCAACCAGAGACTTGACCCTGATCCAGTTTGTGCTTCAGGCATCAGCCTTTACTGACCAACAATCTCCACGGTCACGTGAGCTCGCGGTGGCGCAGCGGGTAGCGACGCTGCTTCACCGTGCCGCAGACCCCGGGTTCGAACCTGACCTCGGGTGTTGTTTGTCTGTGTGGAGTCAGTTTGCACGTTCTCCCCGTGACCGTGTGGGTTTCCTCCGGGTACTCTGGTTTCCTTCCACATCCCGGGTCGGTAGGTTAATTGTCCCTCTGTAAATTACCCCTGGTGCGTAGGGAGTGGGTGAGAAAATGGGATAACATGGAAGCAGTGTGAACGGGTGATCGATGGTCGGTGTGGGCCAAAGGGCCTGTTTCCATGCTGCATCTTTCAATAAATCAATCTAGTGTGGGTAGGATAGTGTTAACGTTCGGGGATCGCAGGTCGGCACAGACTCAGTGGGCCAAAGGGCCTGATTCTGAGCTGTATCTCATAGCTCAACTCTAAGAAGACTACTGTTAAGGGATTTGCCATTAATTATATGCTTTCCCCTTACATTTGACTTGCCAAAGTGCAACACTTCACACTTAGTTTAGTGTAGAGATACAGCGCAGAAACAGGCCCCTCGGCCCACCGGGTCCGCGCCGACCAGCGATCCCCGCACACTAACACTATCCTACACACGCTAGGGACAATGTACACACACACACCAAGCCAATTAACCTACAAACCTGCACGTCTTTGGAGTGTGGGAGGAAACCGAAGATCTCGGAGAAAACCCACGTGGTCACGGGGAGAACGTACAGACTCCGCACAGACAGCACCCGTAGTCGGGATCGAACCCGGGTCTCTGAGCGCTGTGAGCAGCAACTCTACCGCTGCGCCACCGTGCCGACTGGTTCAGATTCAACCCATCATCCACATCTCCGCCCATTTCTGTGGCTCCTCTCTATCCTGCCGTATACTGTGACAACCACCCTCGCTCTCCGCAACGCCACCAAGTTTAGTGTGATCTGTAAACTTACCGAACAACCCATCTATGTTTAGGAAGGAACTGCAGATGCTGGTTTAAACCAAAGATAGACACAAAATGCTGGAGTAACTCAGCGGGACAGGCAGCATCTCTGGAGAGAAGGAATGGGTGACGTTTCGGGTCGAGACCCTTCTTCAGGCTGAGTTACTTCAGCATTTTTTGTGTCTGTTCCATCTATGTTTACATCCATTTGTATTAATTTAGTAACATCTTATCAAAGGCCTTCTGAATGTAACAATAGACAATAGACAATAGGTGCAGGAGTAGGCCATTCGGCCCTTCGAGCCAGCACTGTCATTCAATGTGATCATGGCTGATCATCCCCACTCAGTACCCCGTTCCTGCCTTCTCCCCATATCCCCTGACTCCGCTATTTTTAAGAGCCCTATCTAGCTCTCTCTTGAAAGCATCCAGAGAACCGGCCTCCACCGCCCTCTGAGGCAGAGAATTCCACAGACTCACCACTCTCTGTGAGAAAAAGTGTTTCCTCGTCTCCGTTCTAAATGGCTTCCTTATTCTTAAACTGTGGCCCCTAGTTCTGGTCTCCCCCAACATTGGGAACATGTTTCCTGCCTCTAGCCCTTAACAATCTTATATATTTCAATGAGATCCCCTCTCATTCTTCTAAATTCCAGAGTGTACAAGCCCAGCCGCTCCATTCTCTCAGCATATGACAGTCCCGCCATCCCGGGAATTAACCTTGTAAACCTATGCTGCACTCCCTCAAAATACAAGAATGTCCTTCCTCAAATTTGGGGACCAGAACTGCACACAATACTCCAGGTGTGGTCTCACTAGGGCTCTGTACAACTGCAGAAGGACCTCTTTGCTCCTATATTCGATTCCTCTTGCTATAAAGGCCAACATGCCATTCGCTTTCTTCACTGCCTGCTGTACCTGCACGCTTACTTTCATAGACTGATGAACAAGGACCCCCAGATCCCGTTGTACTTCCCCTTTTCCCAACTTGACGCCATTTAGATAGTAATCTGCCTTCCTGTTTTTGCGACCAAAGTGGATAACCTCACATCTATCTGCATTAAACTTCATCTGCCATGCATCCAACATAACGATGCAAGATGGCGGCCAACCTAGGCGACTCATTGTGTGCTGGTCACAGAGTGGATCTGCAGTCACGTATTACAATCACTCCACACTTTAAAATCTCTACTTCAATAGCAGCAGCAGTACTTTAATTGTGCTCGGACCTGATCTTGCATTAAATGTTATTCTCTTTATTCCTGTAGGGGTCACGGGAAGAGCGTTCACGTCGCGGCCGTGCTTCCACCAATCTTTCCACGCCGCGCATGAGAAGCGACAAGACAGACACCGTTGTACGCAGAGGCCGAGACGTGTGTTCAGCTCCGGCTGAGCAACTTCTAATCTTGTCGTGGACTCGATAAGAAGAGTATGTATCTGTACACTGTGGATGGTCTGATTGTAATCATGCATTGCCTTTCTGCTGACTGGTTAGCACGCAACAGCAGTCTTTCACTGTACCTCAGTACACGTGCCAATAAACTAAACTGAACTAAAAATATAGACTACTGATTTCCCCTATCAGTCCAGTCAGTTGCAAAAGGTGGCGCAGCGGTAGAGTTGCTGCCTCACAGCGCCAGAGACCCGGGTTCGATCCTGACTGCGGGTGCTCGTCTGTACGGAGTTTGTATGTTCTCCCCGTGACCTGCGTGGGTTTTCTCCGAGATCTCCGGTTTCCTTCCACACTCCAGACGAACAGGATTATAGGTTAATTGAGCACGGTAAAATTGTAAATTGTCCCGTGTGTGTGTGTGTAGGATAGTGTTAGTGTGCGGGGGTCGCTGGTCGACGCAGACTCGATGGGCCAAAAGGCCGGATTCCATGCTGTATCTCTAAACTAAACTAAACTTGTCAAATGTGATTTACCTTCTCACCGTTACATGTTTAATTTGCTCAACGGATAGATTGAAATGGTGGTATCGTGATGGCGGGGAGGGAGGAGTCCTGGCCAGTAGTTGGAGCTGAAGAAGCTCACTGGCAGCTTGTGGACACATTGGGTTGTGTGATTCAGGTCCAGGGTCAGTCCTTGCCTTGGCCTTTGTGTAACACCCAGCCACCAAGACCCTGTAGCCATCCCACTGGACAGAGAGGCAACTGATGTGACAGGTGAAGGCCTGCCCCACTTGGCCGTCATTTGCACGACGTTTGTGCATCATGCGGGCATGGTGCGTAGTGACGGAGGCAGTGACTTTGGGATTCACAAAATTTTCGTGCACCACCTGCATAACGCACAAATGGCGCCCAAGTGGGACAGGCCCTTAAGAAGGCATTTCCTCAGGTTTAGTTTCGTTTAGAGATACAGCGAGTCAACAGGCCCTTCGGCCCACCGGATCCGCGCCGACCAGCGATCCCCGCACATTAACACGATCCTACGCCCACTAGGGACAATGCTTACAGTTACCAAGCCAATTAACCTACTAACCTGTACGTCTTTGGAATATGGAAGGAAACCAAAGACCTCGGAGAAAACTCATGGGGTGAACGCAGAAACTCCACCCGGAGTCGGGATGGAACCCGGATCTCTGGCGCTACATTCGCTGTAGGGCAGTAACTCTCCCGCTGCGCCACCGTGACCGCCCATGTCTGAGGAAATTCTGAATGTATCCAGTAACATGTGCAAACCTACAGGTGCACCAAAAATAAGCCTACTGAAAAAAGACACAAAAAGCTGGGGTTATTCAGAGATGATGCCTGACCCACTGAGTTGAGCTTAGCAGCCAGGCAGCATCTCTGGAGAAAAGGATTAGATGATGTTTTGGGTCAAGACCCTTCTTCAGACTGAGAGTCGGGGGAGAGGGAAGCCAGATATATAGACGGTGCATAGAATAAATGAATCGTTGGAAAAGCAACGGTGATGAAGGAAAGATGGAGCCCACAATGGTCCATTGTTGGCTGTGGGGCAGGTGATAACGAGTGATGCAGACGGTGAAAGTCAACAGGACGACAGTGACACTAGTACGACAACTTGGGTGGGGGAGGGACGGAGAGAGAGGCGATGCAAGGGTTACTTGAAGTTAGCAAAATCAATATTCATAGAATAGAACCGCTGGGTTCTATGCTTTCCAAGCAACATATGAGGTTCTGTTCTGTCTGGTCGCATGAGGGGTGAGTGTGGTCTTCAATTATGTTGCCAGTTTTCCAGCGTGAAGAATCGGGCAGAGCCTTAGTGGTGGGTGACTTCATTGTCCGAGGAGCAGACAGGAGATTCTGTGGCGGCAGACGAGACGCGAGGATGGTCAGCCTCCCTGGTGCCAAGGTTCAGGATGTCACGAGCCGAATTCAGAACATCCTCGAGAGAGAGAAGGTGAACAGCCGGCAGTAGTTGTGCACGTAGGCACAAATTACATCGGGAAGAAGAGGAAGGAGGTTCTCCAACATTAGTTCAGAGAGTTGGGAAGAAGACTGAAAGGCAGGACCTCTAGGGTGGTTATCTCTGGATTGCTTCCAGTACCTCGTGCTAGTGAGGACAGGAACAGAGAGACAGGGGATATGAATGTGTGGCTGATGGTCTGGAGCAGGGAGCAAGGATTTAGATTTATAAACCACTGGGATCTCTTCTGGGTAGGGGTGACCTGTACAAAAGGGACGGGTTACACCTTAACTGGAGGGGGACCGACATTCTGGCAGGCAGGATTGCTAGGGCTACACGTGTGGGTTTAAACTAAATAGTGAGGGGAGGGGTTGACAAATTGGGAGTATAAAGATGGAGTTGAAGGGGAAGTGACTACAGGGAAAATTACAAAAGATTCTCGAATTAATGGGAAGGAAAGCTCGAGAATGGACAACAGAGTAAGGTCAGGGCCAATTGCGAGCGGTGCGAGGGGGGACGTGAATACGGTGGTCAAAGTGCTGTATATGAATGCGCGAAGTATAAGAAATAAAGTGGACGAGCTTGAGGCTCAGTTAGAAATTGGCAAGTATGATGTTGTGGGAATTACAGAGACATGGCTGCAAGGGGGCCAGGGCTGGGAACTGAATATTCAAGGGTATACCTCGTATCGAAAAGACAGACAGGTGGGCAGAGGTGGTGGGGTTGCCCTGTTGGTGAGGAATGAAATTCAGTCCCTTGCAAGGGGTGACATTGAAACAGGAGATGTGGAGTCAGTATGGATAGAACTAAGGAATTGTAAGGGTAAAAAGACCCTAATGGGACTAATCTACAGGCCCCCAAACAGTAGCCTGGACATAGGGCACAAGTTGAATCAGGAGTTAAAATTGGCATGTAGTAAAAGTAATGCTGTGGTTGTTATGGGAGATTTCAACATGCAGGTAGACTGGGAAAATCAGGTTGGTACTGGACCCCAAGAAAGGGACTTTGTAGAGTGCCTGTGTGATGGATTCTTAGAGCAGCTTGTATTGGAGCCTACCAGGGAGAAGACAATTCTGGATTTAGTGTTATGTAATGAACCGGATTTGATAAAGGACCTCGAGGTGAATGAGCCATTAGGAGGCAGTGACCATAACATGGTCAGGTTTAATCTACAATGGGAGAGGGGGAAGGGTAGATCGGAGGTGTCAGTGTTACAGATGAATAAAGGGGACTATGGGGCCATGAGGGAGGAGCTGGCCAAAGTTGACTGGAAAGATACACTAGCGATGACAGTGGAACAACAATGGCAGGTGTTTCTAGGAATAATACAGAAGGTGCAGGATCAGTTCATTCCTAAGATTCTAAGGGGAGAAAGGGACGACCATGGCTGACAAGGGACGTCTGGGACAGTATAAAAAATAAAGCGAAGAAGTACAACGTAGCAAAGATGAGCGGGAAGCAAGAGGATCGGGTAATGTTTAAAGAGTAACAGAAGATAACTAAAAAGACAATACGGGGAGAAAAGATGAGGTACGAAGGTAAGCTAGCCAAGAATATAAAGCAGGATAGTAAAAGCTTCTTTAGGTATGTGAAGAGGAAAAAAATTAGTTAAGACCAAAGTTGGACCCTTGAAGACTGAAAAAGGTGAATTTATTATGGGGAACAAGGAAATGGCAGATGAGTTGAACAGGTACTTTGGATCTGTCTTCACTAAGGTGGACACAAACAATCTTCCTGATATAGTAGTGGCCAGAGGATCTGGGGTGACGGAGGAACTGAAGGAAATCCACATTAGGCAGGAAATGGTGTTGGATAGACTGATGGGACTGAAGGCTGATGAATCCCCAGGGCCCGGTGTTCAGCATCCCAGGGTACTTAAGGAAGTGGCTCTAGAAATCGTGGATGCATTGGTGATAATTTTCCAATGTTCTATAGACTCAGGATCAGTTCCTGTGGATTGGAGGGTAGCTAATGTTATCCCACTTTTTAAGAAAGGCGGGAGAGAGAAAACAGGGAATTATAGACCAGTTAGCCTGACATCGGTGGTGGGGAAGATGCTGGAGTCAATTATAAAAGATGAAATAGCCGCACATTTGGATAGCAGTAACAGGATCGGTCCGAGTCAGCATGGATTTACGAAGGGGAAATCATGCTTGAATTTTTTGAAGATGTAACTAGGAAAATGGACATGGGACATCTTCTGGAATTTTTTGAGGATGTAACTAGGAAAATGGATATGGGAGAGCCAGTGGATGTAGTGTACCTGGACTTTCAGAAAGCATTTGATAAGGTCCCACATAGGAGATTAGTGGGCAAAATTAGAGCACATGGTATTGGGGGTAGAGTGTTGACATGGATAGAAAATTGGTTGGTAGACAGGAAACAAAGAGTAGAAATTAACGGGTCCCTTTCAGAATGGCAGGCAGTGACTAGTGGGGTACCGCAAGGCTCGGTGCTGGGACCGCAGCAATTTACAATATACACCAATGATTTGGATGAAGGGATTCAAAGTAACATTAGCAAATTTGCAGATGACACAAAGCTGGATGGCAGCGTGAACTGTGAGGAGGATGCTACGAGAATGCTATGAGAATGAAGATTACTATCTAAATGGCGTCAAGTTGGGAAAAGGGGAAGTACAACGGGATCTGCGGGTCCTTGTTCATCAGTCTACGATAGTAAGCATGCAGGTACAGCAGGCAGTGAAGAAAGCGAATGGCATGTTGGCCTTTATAACAAGAGGAGTTGAGTATAGGAGCAAAGAGGTCCTTCTGCAGTTGTACAGAGCCCTAGTGAGACCACACCTGAAGTATTGTGTGCAGTTTTGGTCCCCTAATTTGAGGAAGGACATTCTTGCTATTGAGGGAGTGCAACGTAGGTTTACAAGGTTAATTCCTGGGATGGCGGGACCATCATATGGAGCGGCTGGGCTTGTACACTCTGGAGTTTAGAAGGATGAGAGGCAATCACTTTGAAACATATGATTGTTAAGGCTTTGGACACGCTAGAGGCAGGAAACGTTCACGATGTTGGGGGAGTCCAGAACCAGGGGCCAGAGTTTAAGAATAAGGAGTAAGCCATTTAGAACGGAGATGAGGAAACACTTTTTCTCACAGAGCTATGAGTCTGTAGATTTCTCTGCCTCAGATGGCGGTGGAGGCAGGTTCTCTGAATGCTTTCAAGAGAGAGCTAGATAGGCTCTTAAAAATAGCGGAGTCAGGGGATATGGGGAGAAGGCAGGAACGGGGTACTGATTGGGGATGATCAGCCGTGATCACATTGAATGGCGGTGCTGGCTCGAAGGGCCGAATGGCCTCCTCCTGCACCTATTGTCTATTGTCTATAACTCAGCGAGACAGGCGGCATCTCTGGAGAGAAGGAGTGGGTGACGTTTCGGGTCGAGACCCTTCGTCAGACCCTGTGATTCATTCGTGCAGCAGCTTCACACAGCCAGGATGTGTTATCACAGGTTAGGATTGTTCTTTTCTCTAGTTATTTAAAAGTTAAATTTGCATTCACATCAATGACTATGATAATGAGTTCTACTCACTAAACTGCTGAGACCAAAATATGCCTTGTTGTTCCCAGAGACCTGTTACTCAGTTACATGCTCAGCAACACTGTAAACCTGTCTTTACAATGAGGTTAGTTTCAGACGACAGGCACGGTGGCAGAGCTGTTGCCTCCCAGCGCCACAGACCCGGGTTCCATCCCCACCACGGGTGCTGTCTGTACGGAGTTTGTACGTTCTCCCCGTGACCCGCGCTGGTTTTTCGGTTTCCTCCCACACTCCAAAGGCGTGAAGCTTTGTACGTTAATTGGCTTGGTGTAAATGTAAATTGTCCCTAGTGTGTGTAGGACTAGTGTTAGTGTGCAGGGATCGCTGGTCGGTGCGGACTCGGTAGGCCGAAGGGCCTGTTTCTCCAAACTATAGGCCACGGAGAGATGCAGTGTGTGTTCATAAGTTCATAAGCTCCTAGAGCAGAATTAGGCCATTCGGCCCATCAAGTCTACTCTTCCATACAATCATGGCTGATCTATCTTTCCCTCTCAACCCCGTTCTCCTGCCTTCTCCCCGTAACCCCTGACTGTGGGTTTTCTGTGCTGTGCGAGATGCAACTGAAGAGAGTGTGTGTGCAGACTGTGGACAAGACCTCTCACAGTCCCATTCTCATGGTTATTGAACCATGTTGACTGATCGGCCCACGGACCGGAGTCCCTCTCCCCTCCTCACCTCTCCTCTCCTCGCCCGGCCATCTTTGTGTCCCGGGGGTGACTCCTGCACCTGACCTTGAAGGCACTGCAGGCAATACCCCGGTTCACTCTCTGACCGTCCCTTGCTCCCCGAGTCCACCCCCACCCCCCCCCCCCTCTCTCTCTCTCTCTCTCTCCCTCTGGGGGTCTGCAGTGGTCCATTCTACCCCACTCCCTGCCCTCTGACCAGGAAGTTGTCCCCCCCCCCCCCCCCAGCCAGGGCTCAGAGTGGAACATCTACTCAGGACCAGTGAGCTGGAGGTGGAAACAGACCCCCACTCCCCCAGCCCAGTCAAACATCACCTGGGGAACTTCAGGACCACTCGACCACCCTCCTCCCCCCTCCCCCCCCTGTCCACTCCTCCCCTACCCCATTCCCCCCATTCCCCCCACTCCCCACCCCCCCCAAAGATTTAATAGGAACCCGAGAGGTAACACTTTCACACAAAGGGTGGTGGGTGTATGGAACGAGCAACTATGGAGGTAGTCGAGGCTGGGACTATCGCAACGTTTAAGAAAAATTTAGACAGGTACATGGATGGATAGGACAGGTTTAAAGGGATATGGACCAAATGCTGGCAGGTAGGACTAGTGTCGCTGAGTCATGTTGGCCAGTGTGGGCAGGTTGGGCCGAAGGGCCTGTTTCCACCTGGTATCACTCTATGACTCTATTGAACGCGTGTCTCTGACATGTGAGGGAGATATGACACTAAAACACTCTTGACTTTTGACTTATGCCCAGTCTCTCCCCCTCTTGCGATTTCTCTCTCAGACGTGTGATAAGCTCTCATGTGAATCTGTGGATGAAGACACCCAAAAATCGGGGGCTTGTTTCTGGCTGGGTTTGAGTCAGCTCCTGTACTTTCCTCTCCTGAATACGAATCATCGTTGAACTTCTCATCGTTTCTGAGAAGTGGGTCTTGAAACTGAGATGAAACCCCGACCCTGTCGCTGCCCCCGTCACAAGTAGTTATGTTCATTGAACATGTCCCACAGTGAGCCATTTGCCTGGGCTCCACATCTCCAGATGCACAACAGTTCCTCTGGGGTGATGGGCCAGTGGTTTGCCGTTAAAAGCAGAAGTGTCAGGCTTGGGTGCTGGCTGGTGATATGTGTCAGATCCCCCAGCGAAGAGGATAGGATTAATTTGCTGACTAGATTTACGAGGATGTTGCCAGGACTAGAGGATCTGAGCTGTAGGGCGAGGTTGAGTAGGCTGGGACTCTATTCCTTGGAGCGTAGGAGGATGAGGGGTGATCTTATAGAGGTGTATAAAATCATGTTAGGAATAGATCGGGTCGATGCACAGAGTGTCTTGCCCAGTGTAGGGGAATCGAGGACCAGGGGACGTAGGTTCAAGGTGAAGGGGAAAAGATTTAATAGGAATCTGAGGGGTCATTTTTTCACGCAAAGGGTGGTGGGTGTATGGAACGAGCTCCCAGAGGGGGTAGTTGAGGCAGGGGCTATCCCAACGTTTAAGAAACAGTTAGATGGTTACATGGATAGGACAGGTTTGGAGGGATAGAGGCAAGAGTCAAGAGTCAAGAGAATGTCGCAGATAGAACAATGAAATTCTTACGCAGCAGTACAACAGAATATGGGCAGGTGGGACTAGTGTAGCTGGGACATGTTGGCCGGTTTCAGCAAGTTGGGCCAAAGGGCCTGTTTCCATACTATCACTCTATGACTCTCTGACTCTGTCCCATTCAGTGGAGTCTGAAGAAGGGTCGCGATCCAAAACATCACCTACCCATGATTTCCAGAGACCTCCAGAAGCCCGATGGTTTAGTTTAGTTTAATTTAGAGATATAGCGTGGGAAAAGGCCCTTTGGCCCACCGTGTCTGGGCCGACCATGAATCACCCCGTACAGTAGCACTATCCTTCCTACACACTAGGAACCTATAAACCGGCACGTCGCTGGGATGAGGGAGCAAACCGGAGCACCCGGAGGAAATCCAGGCGGTCACATGGAGAACGTGCAAACTCCACACACACAGACAGCACCCATAGTCAGGATCGAGCCCGGGTCTGTGAGGCAGCAACTCTACCGCTGCGCCACTGTGAAGCTAAGTCACTCCGGCACTTTGTGTCTTTTTTGGTAAACTGCATCAGCTGCAGTTCCTTGTCTCCCAATGAGTTTTCTACGCGGGTCAGAGACCACAAAGCCGGTTGATGTATGTAAAGTATTTCAATTGGCGCACTTGGACGCAAGTCAAGTTGCATTTATTTGTCCTCTGCACGTGTGGTGAGGAGGTGCAATGAAAATGCTGTTTGTTGCAACAGCAGCTGCACATGGACGCCGCACACAAGAGAACTTATACACGACAGTGAGTATCTGGCAGTGTGGGACTTCAGGCTTCTGTACCTCCTGCCCGACGGCAGCTGTGAGAGGAGGGCATGGCCCAGATGATAAAAATGCAATGTAGAATGCGTAATATCGGGATGCATCACAGTTTGTGCGTCTGGCCCACTTACGTGTCCTTGGCACGCTAATTTCCGCGACCTCGTGGTCGCGTTGAGGCGCGACGGTCCCGCGAAGATCGCGCGCGATTTCGTGCGCTCGCACAGCCCTCTTCAGTCTGAAAGAAGGGTCTTGACCCGAAACGTCGTCCATTGCTTCTCTCCAGAGATGCTGCCGGTCAGTCCCGCTGAGTTACTCCAGCATTTTGTGACTATCTTCAATTTTCTTGGCCCCGCTCTTTTTTTTTTTTTTACAAAATGCTTTTATTCAGAACAAACAAGTACAAAGTAGTAACACGATCAGAGAATGCCTATATTGGCATTTTACAAAGAAAGTTCTCAAATTAAAATATTATCATTTTTATCAATAATATATTCGACCTCCTGCGGCGACCAGCGTTCACGGAAAGCCTCCACAGTCCCCGTGGACACCGCGTGTTCCCTCTCTAGGGACACGCGGGCACGGACGTAACCCCGGAAGAGGGGCAGGCAGCCGACTGCTGTGCGGCCGTCGACTGCCCGCTGCCTGGACCCGCGAATGGCCATCTTGGCCAGGCCCAGGAGCAGACCGACAGGGAGACCCCCTACTCCCTCCCGACCCTCCCCCCTCTGCACCGGGTGCCCAAAAATCAATAGCGTCGGACTAAAGTGGAGCCAAAACTTGAGGAGCAGCCCCTTCAGATACTCGAACACTCCCCACTCTGAGGATCTCCGGCTGGAAAGACGGGGCCAACAGGAATGCCACTCCACTCGAATTGGAGCTGAGATGGCTCATGTAGACCCCCCCTTCCCACTCCAGGAGCCAGGTGGGTTCATCACTAGCCACAGTGTGTGTTTCCTGCAGGAAGCTCACCGCGTACCTCCCGTCCCTGAGCACTGAGAGATGGTTATACCTACGGAGAGACCCCCTGGGGAAATTTATGATACAAATTTACTTATCTCTTCTTTATTGGAGATATTTTGGGTGCAAACCTAAAATCAATTTTTAGGTTTTCCTATACAGGTGAACCAATTCCTTCTACAATTTTTTTGTAGATCCTTTACACATTAAAATAAATCAATCCGTTGTTATGCCATATCATTGATCATAACACACCTGTAATCTCCCACAATTGGAGATTTCATCAACTTCTTCTGTAACAAGTTTTTGCACCTCTTTAAATGTACATGAAGCCTTCTCTTCCCAATCATATGGGTTCACATAAGGCTGTGTTGGATAAATATTTATTTATCATACTCCTGCCTCATCCATTATCAAATCCATTATCAAATTATGATCCATTATCAAATCTTTACATTGGATCATAATTTTGCCAAAGTTTAATGACCAATAGTCTTTCCTTTGTAATCAATATCTTTGATTTATCCTGAGGCAGGTTTACTCCATAATAATCAGGAGTTTAACATAACTTGATCTGTTTTGACCTGCAAATCTAAAGTGCAAAATTGGTCCCAATAACAATTACATATATATATATATATTATATATATATATATATATATATATATAATATATTTTTATCCCATTGAGCTCCACAAACTGTTGGCAATTTGTATTTTTATTTTAAATGTTTTGGTTATCGCACAATGTTTTATTTGTTTTACATAAGTAGTGATGCCACGCACCAGCTTGAAATACTTTGAAATCGTATTTCCTTATGTCTCCATATAATTGAGACATGGGTACCATAATCGGATTCACCGTTGATACCTTACTAAAACATAAAAGTTTTATCAATAACTCCGCTGTTTCAACCATAACAGCTTTGGTGAGAGACCAATTAATGTTGGTTTCCATGGTTCCTTTCCATGGCCTCACCCCTTCATTCAGGTATTGTACTTAGTACACCTGTATGTATATTTGTGCTGTGGTGGGTACTTTATGAACAGCCACCACTATCAATGCACCTTCAGGGTCAGTTTTTTCATTTTCTTTTTCTGCCCTGGTACTCCTGAGACTACCTCCAAAACAATCCGAGGTAGATATTCCCACATTGGTGAATCCCACCATATATATTAATATATGGAAACCCCACAGGGTCTGTTTTTGGGAATATTCTGGGCCTTTTTAAACCCTTTTTGGTTGATTTTTTTATTTTGGAGTCCTTCTCTATTAATTTATTTTAAGCCATAAAGCTTTTTTGTCTGGAGGCCTTTTTTTATTAGAACTTTTAAATCATGGCCTCTCAAAATTTCTCCCCACTGGAGTTTTTCTCATAGCCAAAAGTTTGTGGAGCAACTAAAGTCTCCCTAACGGTAACTTTAACGGCCACCGGTATCGGAACCAGCTCCACACTAATCTGCCGTCCCGATCGCTGAGTTTTCCCCTGGGACGCTTTTTAAACTCCGTTTTTTCACCCGGAGTATTTTCTTTTCTTTTTAACTTTTAAACTCAGTTTTTTTTCACCCGGAGTATTTACTTTTTCTTTTTAACTTTTAAACTCCGTTCTTTCCACCCGGAGTATTAACTTTTATTTTTTTTTGCTTTTAAATTCCGTTTTCTTTTTAACTCCTGGTGGCTCTATACACCAGCCACGGAGTTTGGATATGCCCTGTAAGTATTCAACTGCACTTACCTGCAGGCCCGTACCTACCGCTGTCGAGGAGCTGCGGTCTGCAGCTCTTGATCTGCCGTCGGCATCGACGTAATGGCGATCAAGCGCCAGGCGGGGCTTCTTCACATAGTCACTCACGTGACTCCGAAGTAAAACAGAGTACAGAATATCGTTTCTCTGCATTGTTGCGTAACAGTTACAGAGAAAATTACCAATGTCCAATGAGGTAGGTTGGAAGATTGGGATTATAGCTTCCACTAGCGAGAAAACCTAGGACCTGAGGCCAAAGCCTCAGAATAAAAGAACGTACCTTTAGAAAGGAGATTAGGAAGATTTTCTTTAGTCAGAGGGTGTTGAATCAGTGGAATTCATTGCCACAGACAACTGTCGAGGCTGCCAATGGATATTATTAAGGCAGAGATTGATAGATTCTTGATTAGAACGGGTGTCAGGGGTTATGTGGAGAAGGCAGGAGAATGGGGTTAGGAGGGAGAGATAGATCAGCCATGATTGAATGGCGGAGTAGACTTGATGGGCCGAATGGTCAAATTCTACTCCTAGAATTTTTGAATTTATGAATTTATACCCCAGATTATGGAAGTTCAAAAATAGAAATGTAGAAAATAGGTTTCAGGAGTAGGCCATTCGGCCCTTCGAGCCAGCACCACCATTCAATATGATCATGGCTGATTTAATCAAAACATTGTCAGTAATATGGATTACTTACCATTAATCTGTTTGTATCCAGATTAAATCACCGATTGCTCAAATGTTTCTCGTGGGAAAACCGGGAGCAGGAGCGGTGGATGCATTTCGCTACATTACATGAGGAAAGATGTTCTTTTATGTTCCTCATTCTGTCTGGTAGGGCAGTGTCTGATGAAAATGTAGCAGGACGCTGCCAGGGGCGCTTTGGTGGCCCAAACCGGACCGTCATGGTTCTCATTAATGTTGAGAGTGATGTTTGAACCATTATGATGACTCATAGTTGCAGTAATTTATTGTTGTACAAATTCATCCAGGGCTTGAAGATATGAATTTGGCTATCTGCAGGTTTGACCAGACCATTATAACAGTTTGACGGTCAAAGAGGTCTATGAATGTTTTAACTAATATAACAATATAAAAATTAGTACAAAAGGAATGTTATACCTGCAATTTGGAGAAATAGCATTAAAAAACAATGTTTTGTTTTATAAGAAATTGGAAGTCTTTTACAGACAGTAAAAGTTATTTTATCATATTAGATATATGGGAGTTCCTTGTGGATTGCATTTTTTCTCAGCATCTAAGTGACAGGGCCAGTAATAGGGCTCATAGTGTTTATCGTCCTATTTAGGACTAATTGCTGACCAAGTATTTATCGACTATATATATTATCGGTTATATATACATAATCTGTCCAAAGTTGAAATACAGAAGTTGGGAGATCAGCATAGTCCTGACTTGCCTTAGGCAATGGACTCCAATTCTATCAATGATTCAAAAAATTAACATTGAAAGTAATAATGCTCATGACTTTAGTATCAGCATAAGAGTGCAAACATTGCAAATGTTACGTTATATAATTGCATGTGGCTACAGATTACATTATCTTATATGTTTATGAATTTACCAAACAAAGCAGACCAAGAAGAGCTGGAACCAAGGAAAAATTTAAGCATATCCTGTCGGTCAAAAATTGTGTGTGGGTCAGCATTGACTCACTATGTTAAAGTAGGTAAGAGTCTCTGTAATGGTGAGACAGCACTACTTATTACACACAAAAACCACATTAAGTATCAGTAAAAAATGATGGTTCTAGATAATTACATTCTAGATGGTTAAAACATGTTTAAGACTCAGTGGAACTAGACATTGAGATGTGGAAAATCACTCTATTAAGGAGGTAGATACATTCACAGGAATGGCACAGGATGGGCCGCTCGAGCAAAGATTCAAGGCCGCAGGAGGATGTAAAATAAATATTAAAGTTACAAGGAACCAGTCATGGTGTCAGGATTGGACACGGAGTGTTGGGTTCCCTGTAATTGTTGCTTTGTTTATACTATCAAATTTTATTATCAATTGATATTTTGGTGATGAATTTGCCTTTCAATGGAAAGGCATTACTTTCATTCTTTTATAATGAAAAAACTTATCACATAACCTGAGGCAATGTTTGGGAAAAAATGTGTTATTTGCTTATTACTGTGTTGATTGAGCCAGAGTGTCGTATGGAATGAATCTACGACATAAAAAACACAGAAGCAACAAAATCTTCACGTAGTCACTCACGTGACTCCGAAGTAAAATAGTAAGATTGAACGAGAACTTACCAGTTCGAAGTTTGATCGTTATTTTATGAGGAGTGACGATGAGGATTACGTGCCCTACACTCACGACCCTCATAAAATAAATGATCATCTGGTAGTTCTAAATCTATGTTGAGCCTTACTATCTTACTCCGGCTATTATGTTCTGTGTTTTTCATGCCACTGCTTTGAAGTATGCCGATCATGCGCCAGGCGGGCTTCTTCACATAATCCCTCATCGTTACTCCTCATAAAATAACGATCAAACTTCGAACTGGTAAGTTCTCGTTTAATCTTACTATTATTTTTCACTTAATGCTACCTGTTGCATTTGTGCATGGCTAGATTATATTCTTGTATAGTATTATCTTTGCTTTGATAGCACACAAAGATTTTCACTGCATCTCGATACATGCCACTTGCTCAGAGTAGGTGAATGGAGGACCAGAGCACATAGGTTTGTGAGGGGGAAAAGGTTCTATAGGAATCTGAGGGGTCACTTTTTCACATAAAGGGTGGTGGGTGTATGGAACAAGCTGCCAGAGGAGGTAGTTGAAGCAGGGGCTATCCCAACGTTTAAGAAGCAGTATATGGATAGGACAGGTTGGAGGGATATGGACCAAATGTGGGTAGGTGGGAGTAGTGTAGCTGGGAATTGTTGGCCGGTGTGGACACGTTGGGCTGAGGGGTCTGTTTCCATGCTGTATCACTCTATGACCTCTATGTATCAATAATAAGCCAATACCTTTTCCATTGTCCCAATACAACTCACCATGAACTTTTCGGTCGAAGAATGAACATATTCACGTCCAGTAAATGAGGAAGTGGTGTCTTACCATCTACGCAATGTTTTTAAAAAATGTGACAAGTAATAATCAAATTATTTTTAAAATAGACCATGGATGGAAATTGATGTAAGACGACAGATGGAAAAAGACTTATTTTGAAGCAGTGTGATATCTTATTGCGATCATTGAAGGTTAGAGCATTGCTCACTCCTTCTCGGTATTCTGTGCAAAAATCATACTGTATCTGCTTTATCCCACGCGATCTGTAGTCTGAAAATACGCACCTTGTAAGGCACAGATTTGAATCTGATTACAGCCCCTGTAACCTTTACTCTGTGGAGTGCTCGGTGTACGATCCCAGGGCAAACGTATATTGTCATAAGTGATAGGAGCAGAATTAGGCCACTCGGCCCATCAAGTCTACTCCGCCATTCAATCATGGTTGATCTACAGTGTCTCTTCCCTCCTAACCCCATTCACCTGCCTTCTCACCGTAACCCCTGACACCTTTACCACTGGGGTGTAATCTGCCCAAGTGGAATATGAGGCGCTGTTCCTCCAATTTGTGTGTGGCCTCACTCTGGCAGTGGAGGAGACCCAGGATGGAATGTGCAGTGGAATAACATGTTAGGGGAACGAACGATCAGGAGCAACCGCGCTCACGGCCGGCGGCGCCGGGAGCCCGCCCGAAGGCTCGTCGGTCGGCATAACCGGGAGGGAGCCGGAGACGGGAGGAGCAAGGAAGGTGAACCGGGGTAATGCCTCCAGCCCCTTCACGGTCGGCTACAGGAGGCTCCCCCGGGATACAAAGATGGCCGGGCGAGGAGAGGAGAGGAGAGGAGAGAGGAGAGGGACTCGGTTCCCGGGAACTGCTCCAGCACATTGAGCGCGCGGGCCAACCGGGCTTTGGATTTCCCCACAGGTGTCTCAGGAACTCACCGTGGAACCAGAAATGGTGACGCCCGCATGTGTAATAAATCCAAAAAGAATTTCACTCTGCAGTTCCATCTGTGACACATAAAGCATCTTTGAACCATTGAATCTTACTAATCAAGAATCTGTCAATGTCTGCCTTAAAAATACCCAATGACTTGGCCTCTGTTGTCATTTGTGGCAATGAATTCCACAGATTCATCACACTCTGACTAAAGAAATTCCTCCTTATCTCTTTCATAAAGGTACGCCCTTTTACATAGAAACATAGAAATTAGGTGCAGGAGCAGGCCATTCAGCCCTGCGAGCCAGCACCGCCATTCAATATGATCATGGCTGATCATCCAACTCAGTATCCTGTACCTGCCTTCTCTCCATACCCCATGATCCCTTTAGCCACAAGGGCCACATCTAACTCCCTCTTAAATATATCCAATGATCTGACCTCAACTACCTTCTGTGGCAGAGAATTCTACAGATTCACCACTCTCTGTGTGAAAAATGTTTTTCTCATCTCGGTCCTAAAAGCCTTCCCCCTTATCCTTAAACTGTGACCCTTGTTCTGGACTTCCCCAACATCGGGAACCATCTTCCTGCATCTAGCCTGTCCAACCCCTTAAGAATTTTGTAAGTTTCTATAAGATCCCCCCTCAATCTTCTAAATCCTAGCGAGTACAAGCCGAGTCTATCCAGTCTTTCTTCATATGAAAGTCCTGCCATCCCAGGAATCAGTCTGGTGAACCTTCTCTGTACTCCCTCTATGGCAAGAATGTCTTTCCTCAGATTAGGAGACCAAAACTGTACTCAATACTCCAGGTGTGGTCTCACCAAGACCCTGTACAACTGCAGTAGAACCTCCCTGCTCCTATACTCAAATCCTTTTGCTATGAATGCTAACATACCATTCGCTTTCTTCACTGCCTGCTGCACCTGCATGCTCTGCCTTACTCTGAGCCTCTGGTCTTAGATTCTCCCACAAGTGAAAACATCCTTTCCACATCCACTCTATCCAGGCCTTTCATTGGTAAGTTTTCTTTCTAAACTCCAGCGAGTGCAGGCCCAGCGCTGTCAAACGCTCGTCATACGTTAACTCAATCATTCCTGGAAATAATTCTGGTCAGCCTCCTCTGGACCCTCTTCAGAGCCGGCACATCTTTCCTCAGATATCGGGTCCAAAAATGTTTACAATACTACAAGTGCGATCTGAGCGGCGCCTTATAAAGCTGGAATCCTGCATCAGCAGCCCAGATCCATTCTTCAAGGTTCTTCCCAAGCACAGTGGGGTATTGAATCCGGTTGTCCCACGACTGCTGAGGCCTTTAGACTTTACTTTAGACTTGAGAGATATAGCGTGGAAACAGGCCCCTTCGGCCTACCCTGTCCCTGCCGACCATCAAAGTGCCACCAACATTATTCCTGCTCTATAAAGGTTATTCTTTACTTTGGACTATACTCTGGTGATACAGGCCCCTTGGCCCACGGAGCCCGCGCTGACCAGTGGGCACCAGCCGACACGAGCACTATTCAACACACACTACAGACAATTAACAACTTTACCAAAGCCAATTAACCTTCAGCAGGGCTCCAACATTGGGTGAGAGCTGGGAGTGAGAAATTGCGAGAGATCAAGTCCAAGGGAGCATAGCGAACGGGGGGGGGGGGGGGGGGGGGTGAGGAGGGTGGAGGGTGTGTCCCCTCCCATTGGTACAGAACATTTGCATTTACAATATGGTGCATACTGTAGCGAATCTTTTCACTTATACTTGAATGCAATATATATGCTTTAAATTGGATTTGCTATGAATAGGGTTACATTCCTTATTACATTCCACAGTAGAGCCCAGGCTCTAATCAACAGGTGCAGCACTTGGATGATCTTAGTGTATTCATGTATGGAAATCAGATTATAATGAAGCACTTGGCCCATGTTGACCAACCTGGGTCTCACTGCACACCTGGTACTATTCCTGACCCTGACTCCAGTTGCATACCTTCTCTCATTCCTGTCCCTGAGTTCAGCCCTACACCTGGCCCCCTATTCTACCCTGAACATACCTGCTTAGGTTCCCAGTTCTGAACACTCCCCTGGTCCCAGCTTTGACTGCACATCTAGTACTATTCCAGACCTTGACTCAGGATGCAAGCTTGGCCTTGCTCCTAGCCCCTCTGCACTGACAATACATTGGGCCCACACATAACGCCCCATATCTGCCACCCTGGAAATAACCTATTACGTTCAAGTCCACAGGTGCTCCTCTAATGCAGTAACCTTTTATGGGACACTTCACAGACCAAATTATGGATAACAACATTTGCTACATTCATTGGCTTTTTTGTTATCTAACATGCTAGTTACTTTGTCAAAGAAGTCTTCAGTTGGTTGAACACAATTCCCATCCATAAAATTATACTTACTCAGCGGTATAAGTATTCTGATACCATTTCTTTCATTTTTGTAAAACTGTCCTGAAGTCATTTTCACCCCCAATATTTTCAGTATTTTGTTGTCTTCCTCTCAGCTGGGACTATTCCGAAATGCAAAGTTCAATAACTATATATTTAAGCAATATTATTCTATTTAATGTGATCTTGAGAGTACATAATATTTTCTGTGGTATTCATAACACAACAATGATAAAAAGATCTTTGTTTTGATTGCCCCTACCAACATGCATACATTATTATATTACAGTTAATATGTACCAAGGGCAAATTTTTGTTCCAATGCTCCCCATTCCCAATTACTTCCCATTCCCAATTACATTGAAGTGATTGAAATCCAAGTGAAGTTTAAATGGCATCATAAAAGTAAAACCTCCGGAATGGATGATATTCATTACGTGGTTGGTTGGGGTCAGTATCAGCACAATTACTATATTAAACTTTGAATCTTCAGATGTCCTGGTTCAAGCTAAAACCAAAGACAAATAATAATCTCCTGACACATCCCCCTGCAAATATCTCTGTCACTCCTTTAAAATATGCCCCTTCTTTGAACAAGCTCTTAAATAT
>CM069167.1:14689795-14702295 GCA_035221665.1 Okamejei kenojei | reverse complement strand
CGTCTCTGGAGAGAAGAATGGGTGGACGTTTCAGGTAAACCCTTGTCCAAATGCACCCTTGGTTTCATTGCCTCCTGTGGCCTCCTGTGACACGTCTATGAACAGACGTGTCTATAGATTGCAGATACCTAATTAAAAACACTTCCTTTTAGGCTTAGTTTAGTTTAGTTAAGAAATATTGCCTTCACCGACCAGCGACCCTCCCACACTAACTTTAATCCTACACACGCCAGGGACAATTAGCATTTTTACCAAAGCAATTAACCTGCAAAAACCTGTACGTCTTTGGAGTGTGGGAGGAAACCGGAGATGCCGGAGAAATCCCACGCAGGTCACGGGGAGAGCGGGCAAACTCCGTACAGACAGCACCCGTAGTCCCGGGAGTTCCCCCCCCCCCCCCCGAACCCGGCCCTCTGCGCTGTGAGGCAGCACTCTAACCGCTCACAACCCATGCAGCGTCTCTTGCATCTTTTGCCCAAAGTTTAAATCTGTATAACTGAGGCTTTCGAACCTCCTACTAAGATGAAGTGCTTTCCTCAAGTGCTTCATTTGTTTAAAGCAGCCTAAACCTTCTTCACTTCCGCTCTGATCTCCTTCGGCCTTATCGCTGCTCCAAGCTCAACTACTCGAAATCTAGAAGCTAGTTTACACCGAAGACAGACACAAAAATGCTGGAGTAACTCAGCGGACAGGGCAGCATCTCTGGAGAAAAAGAATAGTGCATGTGCGGGATGATAAGGGGGGTCAAAGTATGGGAGAAAGGCGGTGAATGGGTTGAGAGGGGAAAATACATAGCCATGATTTGATGGGCCAATGGCCTAATTCTGTTTCACATTGCTTATGATTCTAATCTCAGGGCACAACTGCAGATGCTGAATAGATGACGGTTGAGGTCGAGACACTTCTTTCAGCCTCACTGCTTGTCAGATTCTGGAGCTGAAGTCCCCTCGATCGTGGACCATGGCGTCCATCCGATCTCCGAATCAGCTCAATCACCTCCTCCAAGCATCGGCAGGTGGATGAGTGGTTTGAATTGAGCTGTGCACACCGAGGTCGACCAGGCCTCACCAGCGTCACCAATACTTGACGCCCGCTTCTAGAAATCGTCAGTAGCTTCTCACTGAGCAAAAAGTTACAAATAATTCGAAAAACACATATTGCAAAACACAGTTGTACTCTCTATTAAATATAAAAAGTAAGACACAAAAGGCTGGAGTTGACTCAGCGGGCACAGACATCATTTGCCAGATAAAGCAATGGGTGATTTTCGGGTTGTGACCCTCTTCAGACTCTGTCATTTCAGTCCCCTAGAAACCGAAATAATATTTTCATGATTTAAATAAATTTTCTGCATCACGATGTTTCCTGTATGTTTTCCTTCCACAGATCAGGGCATAAAGTATGATTTGTGGAAATCCCATGCTGGCTGCATGCAATGAAATGTCTAATGCAGTGAATGTCTGCAGTCCCTCAGCGTGCACCCGCAAGAAAATCAAACAGGATGCACGCAGAGAGAAACACTGACGAGGGTTCGACCGTAAGTGGTCTACCATCAGCTGATGCCACAGGACCCCCCTCCCCCCACCGCACATTATTCTCGGGACTCGATCCCCCGCGGGCCGATAATGCGGCTGTGTCTCGTACATCCTGCGGATTTTGCATTGGTCGCCTCTCGCGGCCCCTCGGCGTAGGGCTCACTGCGGAGCGCCGACTGCGCCCGGCGGGCCACAACCCGTCCCGACCGACGGCCGGGTGCCCACTGACCCATCCACAGCAGGAGCCGCCCTCTCCTGACCGTGCTTGCATACCTTCTGGTGGAAGGTTAGCGCGTTCTAATTCCTTTACCGCCTGTGCATTACGGGGTTTTTGGTTGCGCGTTTCGTTGGCCTGCCCGTTTTCCTTCCTCGGTTCTGGGGGGTGGGGGGTGGGCCTGTGGCGTCAGCTGATGTTCCACCACTTACGGTCGAACACTGTCAGTGGCTTCAAGGGCTGTCCATGTCACGGTTAGTGAGGTGTTCTGCTACATACGCAGAACTCATCTTGAAAATCAAGAGCCACAAGTAGCTCAAGCTCGAGACAACAGTCTCACTCAGCTCAGCACCTATGATAATATGTTAGCGGACTAAACCTGCAGGCACGGCAACCATGTCATGTCTGAATAAAGCCATTGTTTGGCACCACGTTTGGTACCGCCACAGGAACAGAGGTTTAGAAACAGAGAACAATATGTGCAGTAAGGCATTCGGCCCTTCGACCCAGCCCACCATTGAATATGATCGTTGCTGCTCATCCTAAATCAGTCACCCCGTTCCTGCTTTCTCCCCCATATCCCGTGATTCTGTTAGCCACTAAGAGATAACTCAAGCCCTAAGAGCTATAGCCCAACTCGAGGTGAGGGGGAGGAAGGGTGACGGCCATACGTAGCATGTTGACTACGCGGAAGGCTGGGGACATGTTGGCCGTCGTGAGCAAGTTGGCCAAAGGGCCTTTTTCCACACTGCAACACTCGATGCTGTGATTCTATTAAACTCGGGTCTCGGGCTGTGAAGCAAACAGCTCCGACCTGTTTGCACACCACGTGCCATCCCTGATTTAGTTCAGTTTTGGAAACAGTCCGTCAGTTTGCTTTTCAAATTAGGATAGGTCTCTGACTTAAAAAACGACAGCGTTATTTAATGTATATATATATATATTACACATGTTGTGTCCGTGCGTGCGGGCGGGTGGAGTGCGGTGTGAGTGAACGTGTGTAGTCAGGGATCAAACCCCGATCTCTGGCCTGCGAGACAGCGACCCCCCTAACCGCTGTCCCCACCCAGGGGCGCAGGTGGGTGCAAAAAAAAGATTTGTGGTTTAAACCAGCTGCTGTTATTATTCGAATCTTCCTCCTGCAAACAAGTTCGATGATTTTTTTTTTCTCACAGCATTTATTTCGCTTTGTAAGGAAGCCAATTCAATCGCAATTCTGTACCAAGAGCCACAGTTATATAGTTCGACTACAAAAAAGTGGCCATTCCCAACATTCAGAATGGTCCTGAGAATGAACCAGCCTATTACATATGGTCCATTTGTTAATTAAACAAGTCATTTTAATTATAAAATAGATTAAAATAAGCAAGTAATAATTATTATAAAAAATAATTTAAACAAGACTATTAATGGCAAGGACAAATTCATTTTTATGAATACTTCTGATCCAAATACAGTAACATCAGCCATTAAACCAAGAACCAATCAGTTGTAAAATGCATTATAATACAGAATCACACAAGAATTGACACCGTGGTCAGGATGAACCCCTGGTCTCTGGCGCTGCAAGGCATCACCAATTCTAACGTTTCGCCACCGGGCCTGCCGCCCCAATTAAGACACAGGAACTGATGGCGACGGGGAAGTTCATTGTGCAGAAAGGAACGGGCAGTCCTGGATCAAACCGCAGATAAGACAAAAAAAGTGGAGTAACCTCAGCGGGACAGACCAGCGTCTCTGGAGAAAGAAATGGGTGACTTCGGGTCGAGACCCTTCTTCAGACCCGAAAACGTTCACCCCATTCCGTCTCTCCAGAGACGCTGGCTGTCCCGCTGAGTTACTCCAGCTTTTGTGCCCTCTTTTCTGGGAAGCCCTTTGCAACAACTCAGTGGGGGGCCGCCAAGGATTTGAACACCATGCAAGAATTACATTTATATAAGCACGCTTCTGCCAGCCACACTCTCTCTCAAACATGCTGTCCCTGCTTAAACTGAGAGCATATCGACCCAGACTTGAGCGGCATGGGACATAACTAGTGAAATCCTACTCTAACAGCAGTCTCAGGAAAGTAGATAATTTGGGATTTAAGGTCATCATGGAGTGGTCCTCTGAGGTGAGAAACTTCGTTCAGGGTAAATGATTTTCATTCAAGCCATCAAGTTGAGATATCATTCAAAAAGAGACATGACATGCTGGAGGACTCAGTCGGTCATGCAGCATCTCGAGAGCACGGTAGGGAACGGCTTGGCTTCGCACCGCCTATCCAGGTTCTCCCGAATGCCTTCCTCACCTGCTGATTTACTCCAACACTTTTTGTGTCTTTTTTTTTTTGTTGTGAACCAGCATCTGCATTTCCTTTGGTGTAAATTGGAAAATATAATTCCGCTTCTAACTCCCCACATCCCATCGGCCCTGCGAAGGTGTACTGCGGTAAGTGAAAACTTGGTTGTTGCGTGCTAACCATCAGCAGAAAGACAATGCTTGATTACAAAAGACCCATTTACTGTTGCATAAAATGTTAGCTGCAGGAATAGACATTTAAGAGTGTGAACGATTGTAATACGAGTTTGTGGACCTGCTTTCACGCTAAATGGTCGCGTGGGCTGGGACGCCATCTTGGAGACATGGCATCCATTTGCTGCTTTGACATCCTCAGGCCGCGTTGGGGGCATGGGGGCGTTCATAGTCGCTTCTGAGAATGAATTTCCAGGGAGGTTCCGCCAAGAAAGTCCCGTGTCCGGGTGAAAGACCCCGCCGATTCGGAAAATCCGCCTTCCCTCACCCTTTTCCTGGGATCCTACCGCGATCTAGCACAAAATCCGGGAATGCGGACAATCAGGGAAACCCCGGAGGAAATCTCTGGCAGGAATATTCGCACAGTGGCTTGCAAAAGTCCCAATCGTGACTGATGGATGGCCTCTGTGATCCAATATATGATGCAGTCCTAACTCTCTCCCTCACACCTCCTGGTTTGTCTGTAAAACAGTTCAGTAAGTGGAAGCTCACTGGAGATCTGGAAGGTTTTGGTGGTGACCAGCACAGGAGATCCCAGCTCTGTGGCAGGCATTGGGAAGCCTGGGTTTGGTCTGGTCAGTTTCCAAAGAGTATTTTGTGCGGGCGTAACATTTCGCTTTTCCCATTGTCCGCTCCGAATAGAGGCCCTCAGTCCTCTTTACCACCGAGTCTTTGAGATGCGTTCTCCATTTGAGAAATCGGTGGTTGTTTCCCACAGGGGAAGCACCTCTTCATTCTTGAAGCCTTCCCATTCAGATATCCAAACACTTCGGAGCTTCCACGGAAATATTCGCTAGAAAAAAAATATATATTTGAGAGGAGTAGATCCGGGGTAGATCTCAGGTCCTCTTGCCCAGAGTAGGGGATCGAGACCAGACATATAGGTTTAAGACATAGGTATAAGGTTTAATAGGAATTCTGAGGGGCACTTTTTTCACACAAAGGTGGTGGGTATATGGAACAAGCTGCCTGAGGAGTAGTGAGCCGGACTATCCCGACAGTAAGAAAGAGTAGTCAGTACATGAAATGAAGGTCAGTTGGACGGATATGGACCAAACAAGGGCAGGTGGGACTAGTCCTTACGGACATGTTACTGGTGGGGCAAGTATGGGCCGAAGTGGCCTGTTTTTTCACTCTATATCACTCTCGACGCGCGCTATGACTCTAGGCCGTAATATTCTTGTGTTATTTTGCATCCACTTCATGGATGTTCAGCTTTGAACTTGTGTTTGAAATTCATTGAACTGCTGCCTGTAAAGATAAACAAATCTAGTTTGAAACCCTCTCTATTCATTCAATACCACGTTAGGCCAGTCCTGAGAAGGGTCTCGACCCCAAAAACGTCGCCTATCTCCTCCGACTCCTTAGATCTTGCGAAACCCGCTGAGTTTCTCCAGCCTTTGTGTACCCACCTTAGCGCATAGTTTCAGTGAGTGCTTCACGTTTATTAAAATGTATATAAACTTTAAAATTTTTCTGCGCACAACAAATGAGTCTTTAGACTTTATAGGCTTTGGAGATCACGGGTAACAACCCTTTGATCACCGTGTCCCCTCCCAATCCAGTGACACTATCCTACACACACAGGACTATTTACAATTTTAACCATAGCCAAATAACCTGTAAACCTGACTCTTTGGAGTGTGGGGGGAAACCGGAGCGCCCCGGAAAAAACGCAGCACGTGCGGGCACAGGGAGGGACTGCAAACTCTGCACAGACAGCACTCTGGGAGTCAGGGTCAAACCCGGTGTCTGGTGCTGTAAGCAGCAACTCTACCCCTGTGCCACCGATTATAGGCGACTAGATTGGATATTAGAAGCAATTGCTTCATTTTCCCAAAATTTTCCCTTCCTCCCTGTATTTATTCTCTCTCACAGTTCATCATAAGGTGCCAGAAGAGGTTTTACCAAATGCTGCCTGGATTTGAAGGTGTTTACTATAAGGAGAGTTGGACAGGGCTTTGGATTGTTTTCTCTGGGTCGTTGGAGCTGAGGAGACCAATAGAAGTATGCAAAACTAGACGGTTGACCCGTTGGGGTCCCTGGCACACAGGAGGCTTCTCCCCCAACGCTATATTCCACCACTCACCCATAGCCCCCAACTGCACACCACGGCTCATATCCCATCATCCCCAGCGCTCTCTCCCCCTCCTCCACCCTCCCTCACCCGCCCTCTTCTTTCCCCTCACCTCCTCCCCTCCACCAATCCCTCCCTCACCTCTCCATCCCTCTCCTTCCCCCGACCCTCAGTCACATCACTCTGCCTCCCCCCATAACTCCTCTCCCTCCTCTCCCTCTATCCCCTCTCCTCCCCCACTCTCACTCTCAACCCCCCCCCCAGGATCTCGAGCTTGCCGTTCTCTCCCTTCTTTGGCGCCCCGAGACAGCACCGTCCGGTAAAGAGGCGATGGCACAGGAAGGGGCGTTCCGCCCGGGGAGTGACAGGGAAGAACTAATTCCGCGCGTGCTGACTGGCAGGAGAGGAGAACGATCCGCGCACAAGACGTTTTTACGATGTTAAACCTCCGATCTGAACAAAACTTGTTTGCACCGCACTCAGGGAACGGTGAGTGAGCTCTCGTAGCACTAATCGCGTACGTTTTTTGTGCAAATAGATAAACCACGCAACCGGAAGAGGACAAGATCAGTTTTAGAGATAGAGAGGAAAGAGACGGAGTGGAGAGGGAGAGGGAGGAGGAGAGGAGAGGGAGAGAGGGGGAGAGAGGGAGATCAGGAGAAGAGGGAGCGAGGGAAGGCGATGGAGCGGGGAGACGCGGAGCGAGGGAAGACTGAGGAGACTGCGGAGCAGTGAGGGAGAGAGGGAGGAGAGTGAGACAGAGCGGGAGTCGGGAGCGGTAGAGAGAGAGGTAGCGGCACCCTGGAGACAGGGAGCCCAGGGAGACCGCGAGCGAGGGCGGCGCGGGCGCGCCTGTGCGTGGCTATGGGGGCGGGCGCGCGCGGGAACCGGGAGACCTGCGCGACGCCGGCGAGCGGGCGCGTGGTGCAAGAGGGCGAGATTTGCGCGCTTGCGCGCATGGCTATCGATTATGATCTGCCTCTCCCGGTTATACCCCGACATGTATTCCCAGCATGAAAATGTCAAAGACTAGAAAAATGTCAAAGACTCGCTGCCAAGATGGGTGTGAAGGCAAATCCATTTTCCCATTTACGAGGCGTCTAAATCGGCAGATGGATATGCAGGGATGGAGATACGGATGATCATGCAATCAGGCAGCATTATGTACCAAGGCAGACCATGCTGGTGCACAGACCCCTTGTTGGCAGAAGGGGCCTGCTACCTGAGCTGTGGCGGCGGGCCCACCTTCCTATGTAGTAGGTGCGCATATGCTAAGAACAACATTTTAAATTACAACAGAGTGAACATGGATAGAAAAAAGGTTCAGAGAGGACCATGGCAGGACCAGCACACAAAAAAAAAAGAATCACTTGGCTTTAGGAGGAGGGACGGACTTGGAGGAATGTTACAAATGAGAATGAGAGCTGGTTGGAGAGGGATAGAGGCTGTGGTCAAAACACAGCAAATGAGCTAGCTTTATGTGGCATCTTGATCAGCATGATGGGTCATGCCAGGAACCCGTTTCCATGCGGTGGGCTCAATGCCTCAGTAAGTGGCTGCCTCACAGCACCAAGTGCCCACTTCCATCCCTGAACCACGGGTGCTGCCTTATGGGAGTTGGCACGTTCTCCTGTGGCTGTGTGGGTTTTCTCCAGGTCTCTGTTACCTCCCCACATCCCCAGAGACAGCAGGTTTGCAGGTTAATTGCCTCTATAATTGTGTAGAATAGAGCTATTGAAGATATTGTTGGTCCAGCGCAGACTCCCAAACTAAATACTAGATGCCAGGGTGCGGAATCCACCAGATAGTCTTGGGATGAGACCTGGATTGAACAGACTGATGTCCCTGTAATTAATGAATTTTATCTTCCATCAATAACTGCGGGAACACTAGTCCATAGAAAATATAGAAACATAGAAAATAGGTGCAGGAGTAGGCCATTCGGCCCTTCGCCTCGGTTGCCGGAACTGCTTCCAGCACATTGAGCGCGCGGGCCAACCGGGCTTTGGATTTTCCCCACAGTATGGCTCAGGAACACCCCGGAACCAAAAATGGTGACGCCCCATGTGTAATAAAATCCAAAAAGAATTTCACTCTGCAGTTCCATCTGTTACACATAAAGCATCTTTGAACCATTGAACTTTACCTATCTAGAATCTGTCAACCTCTGCCTTAAAAATACCCAATGACTGGCCTCATGTTGTCATTTTGGCACTGAATCCAACAGATTCATCACACTCTACTAAAGAAATTCCTCCTTATCTCTACATAAAGGTACGCCCTTTTACATAGAAACATAGAAAATAGGTGCAGGAGCTGGCCATTCAGCCCCCTCGAGCCTGCCACCGCCATTCAATATGATCATGGCTGATCATCCAACTCAGTATCCCGTACCTGCCTTCTCTCCATACCCCCTGATGCCTTTAGCCACAAGGGCCACATCTAACCCCTCTTAAATATAGCCAATGGACTCTGGCCTCAGCTACCTGTCTGTGGCTGAGAAGTCACAGACCACCACGCTCAGTGTGAAAAATGTTTTCCTCATCACGGTCCTAAAGGAATTCCCCCTTATCCTTAGACTGTACCCCTTGTTCTGGAACCTCAACAACATCGGGAACAATCTTCCTGCATCTAGCCTGTCCAACCCCATAAGAATATTGTAAGTTTCTATAAGATCCCCGCTCAGTCTTTCAAATTCTAGCGGTACAAGCCGATCTTTCCAGTCTTTCCTCATATGAAAGTCGTGACATCCCTGGCAATCAGTCTGCGAACCTTCTCTGTATCCATGTCAGGACAGCCACAAGCTCCAAAAGCAATTTCTTTTTTTAAAGTGCTTGTGATGGTTTTAATGTATTGGGGGAAGACTAAATGGAAGTAAAAATGTGTTGAATATTTGTATCAGACACAAAGACGCGGACTTGACATAGCTGAGTTGAAGGAATACGTATATGGGCCAAGTATGTTTCACTACAAGGAATTTCCTTGATACTCCGCCCACAAGTAACAACACGACATACAGTAACAATCAAGAATGACACGTGAAGCATTAATAAATAAAACATTAAATTTTAAACAGGTTGAATTTAAATAAAATACCAGATCAAAGGAGGCTACAGATTTTTGGCTTTGAGTAGCAGCTACTACTCGGAAAAAAAGCTGTTTTTGTGTCTGGCTGTGGCAGCTTTGACAGTCCGGAGTCCGCCTTCCCAGAGGGAAGTGATTCAAAGATTTGTGGCCAGGGTGAGAGGGTCAGAGATGATCAGTACCCGCTCGCTTCCTGCCCTTGTCAGTGTACATTCATCTATTGGAGGAAGGTTGCAGCCAATAAACCTTCTCTGCTGATCGGACGATTCGCTGCAACGCCTCCGGGTGTCGTGCGTTGTGCCCGAGCCAAACCAGACCATGATTGGAGAGGTGAGGAAAGACTCTACGGAGGCCGTGTAGAATTGGACCATCATTGCCTGTTGCAGCGATTGTGCTTTCCTTAGATTGCCGCAGGAAGTACATCCTCTGTTTTGGGCCGTTTTGACTGTGGAGGTCGATGGCAGCTCCCCACTTAAGGACCATGGAGATGAAGGTTCCCAAGAACTTAAAATAACTCCCACAGATGTACTGTGGTGTTATTGATGGTGAGTGGGGTGAGGGATGGTGGAGCTCTCCGAAAGTCTACAATCCACTAAGAGCATTGAGCTCTAGGTTGTTGCGACGGCACCAGGACACCAGCTGTGACACTTCCTGTCTGTTAGCCAGATTCCTCCCCATCCTGGATCCTATCCAGGGTTGTGTCGTCCACAAACGTGAAAGCTTGACCAGAGGAGTTCTGTGGAGGTGCCGTCGGTGGGTAGAAAGCAGAGGAAGAGGGGAATGTACGCACCTTGGCGGTGCTCCTATGCCCCCTTGAGGGTTTGCGGGTCCGAGATTGCTTCCCAGCCTCACATGCTGCTTCCTGTCGGTCAGAAGCTGGTGATCACCGACAGAGGGGTTCAGGCAACTGACAACTCGGAAGTTTGAAGAGTGTAATTCTGGCACAATGTTGCTGAATGTAGAGATAAAATAACACAATCAAAATCCTCGCATAGGTCCCCTTGCGAACCAGGTGCTGAGATAAGTGTAGCCCAGGTTGACTGCGTAATCCACAGATCTATTGCCTGATATGCAAACTGCAGCGGGTCCACAGGGAGTTTGCGATACTGTCCTTCGAGGATCTTCATGAATCAGAGGTCAATGCGACAGGCCTGTATCATTAAGACCAGTAATATCCTCCTCTTTTGGGTACAGGGACAATAGTGAGACAGGGTCAGTACATGTTTGCAGGAGCGGGTTAAAAGTGTTTTGGTGTAGACCGTGCCAGTTTCGGCACAGAGCTTGAGGTAGAGGGGACCAGGGCATGTCCGGTCTGGAGATTTCCGGCTTTTTGGTCTTCTGAATAGCCTCGTTCCACCTCCTCTATTGTTGTGATGGAGAAAGTGGCCAGACGCACGTTGGGCAGCCCGTGAGGTAGTGGACAATGGCCCAGTCCTTGCAGACTGAGTGTTAACGAGAAACTCAGATAGCTGGAGAATCGAGGTTACACAAATGCTGAGAAACGCAGAGCGGGTGCAGCAGCATCTAAGGAGCGAAGGAGATAGGGACATCCTGAAAGAAGGGTCTCGTCCCGAAACGTCGCCTATCTCCTTCGCTCCTTAGATGCTGCTGCACCCGCTGAGTTTCTCCAGCATTTTGTGTAACCCTTGCAGACTGGAGTCAGCTGTAAGTAGGTGGTGAAGTAGTGAATGAGAGGGGGAGGGGGGATGTGGATTGTCCAAGGAGCGGGGGGGGGGGGGGGGGGGGGGGGGGGTTTCCTCTTGTAGCGGCTATTTTCTATGCAGCCCTTCCCACTGAGAGAAGAATCACTAGCGACAACTTTGCTCCTCAACTTCTCAGAGTAACTTCCTAGGCAGCTGTGATTCCTCTTCTCACTTGTTACTTGGCCTGCTGTAGAGGTCCATCCCCGCTCCGGTAGGCCTCATCTTTAACTGGCGAGCCGTCTGAGTTCGCTGTGAACCAGGGTTGTCGTTGTTGAACCATGTCTGGTCCTAGTGGGAATGCAACTGTTCCTCGCAAAAGCCGACAGTGATATACAGTGTCCGATACTCATCGAGGCTTGTGGTTGCTTCCCTGAACACATTCCAATCCGTGCCGTCAATAGCAGGATGTAAAGGTTCTCAATGCCCTCGCTTGTCTACCTTTTCCATTGTTCTGACCACAGGCCTTGCACTTTTTAGCTTCTGCCGTAGGTCGGAAATAAGGTGAACTAGACAATGATCAAAGAGACCCAGAGCCCGCCCCTGGAAAGGAGCGATATGCGTTCTTGAAGAAGTGTAGAGAAACAGCGCAGAAACAGGCCCTTAGCCCATGCTCACCAGCGATCAACACCGCACACTAACACTATCCTAACATCACGTGTCCGAACTAGGGACAATTTTCCATTCGTCTACCCAACAATTAGCCTGCAAACCTGCACGTCTTGTGAGGGTGGGAGGAAACCAAAGACCTCGGAGAAAACACCACAAAGGTCACGGGGAGGACTGCAAAACTCCGTACAGAGAGCCACCCGTCAGTCAGGATCAAACTCACTGGCGTGTGAGGCCAGCCAACTCTCCGCTGTCACCCCCCCCCCGCTTAAGGTCATGTCAGATGTGATAGGAAACAGAATTTAGGCCATTCGCCCATCAAGTCTACTCCCGTCATTCAATCGTGGCCCCTGGTCTATCTCCCCTCCTAACGCCCGTTCTCCTCTCCTGCCTTCTCCCCATACCATTGACACTTAACCTTGTGATAACCAGTGACAACATTTTACAGTTTGGACATTGTTAGTGGCAAACACGTTTCTCTAGTATACGAAAGTTCAGCGGCAAACTCGCTCTGTAGGACATGGTCGGAGAATGAAGAAGGTGAATATCTTTAATCTCGCACGCTGGGAGCTGAGCAACGAATATAGGCCAGCAGCCACGTCACATGCGAGCGACAACAAAGGAAGAACTCACGCCAGAAATACTTTAGCAGCGAAGCAGAGAGCAGAGCATAGAGCCGGCGCAAGGATTACTGCAGTTCCTGAGCGACGAGAGAACAAACAACTAAAGTCGCGCTCCTGGGAAACCTTCTGAAGAACGTGTAATAG